>JAVTVY010033159.1:0-13873 GCA_036873755.1 Hanleya hanleyi | reverse complement strand
GGAACATCATGATGTCTTGCCGGTATCATTGAAAACTGTTGACCGCTTCTCTCTTGCAGGAAACAAGCCTATGTTTATGTATACTTTTGTCTTTGAATTTGGTGCTAATACTGTTATATGGAAATGGAATAGGTCTTTGGATTATGGACGCGGATATTCTCTAATGGACGACGGCTGGATTATGAATGACGGACTAGACGCTTGTAACGTTACCAGAGTTGTTATTGAAATTGTGGATTCTGCTATTTATTTTGATAGGCGTACAGAAATATTCACCAGCGCCCCCTCCCCCCAACCACCAGAC
Source organism: Hanleya hanleyi (assembly GCA_036873755.1). Taxonomy (NCBI): domain Eukaryota; kingdom Metazoa; phylum Mollusca; class Polyplacophora; order Lepidopleurida; family Hanleyidae; genus Hanleya; species Hanleya hanleyi. The sequence continues at coordinate 13,569 of JAVTVY010033159.1, read as the reverse complement.
CGTGGTACATCAGAATCTCGCGATTTTGTAGGGTTAAGAAACACTCGGATATATACAGCCGAGCATGGCTTCTTCTATCGGATAATGCACCTTTTTATAGTTATTGATATCTTTTATGTAAATAGAGAGTAATTTTACATTACCATATCTCAAAGAATAAAGCAATACCATTGATTATTCAATGGTCGGCCATTATGCAAGATTATAATACTGCTTCGAGATATTAATCAATATGAAGACTCTTGACACACACCAATGCTCGTACGTGTCCGTTCATATAAATAAGTGAGATTATGCAAGCTAACGGAGTACTGTACATACAATTATTAAAAATGCATTCTATCTTAAAGCCCCATGCCAATAAAGTTTGCGAATGTATGGAAATTCAGAAGGTCCTTATGATATGCTGGAACTTTGAATTGTTTGACTGCAATTCAATAATAGTGTTGTGAGGTGTACAAGTACGTTCTGATTAGTTTAATTTAACATGTGTAAGTATTTCAAGGTGCGTGAAGTTAGACCTGAGTTCGCAGTTCACAGTTCGAGAAGGACCAGTCATTATTTCGTGAAGATAAACAAATCAATGTATAACTAAGTAACTATTAGGCCAAGAGTTTTATTCATCATTTCATGCGGAATGTTTGAAGACTCTTTGCAACTAAAAGGTTTTCTCCTGTATGTTACCATGAACTAGATATCTCTACTGCCATTGGATACTAATACCTAAGCCAAATCATTCAGTGGAAAATTTGCTGTATTCGTGCATGCAAAAGTTTCTACCAAAATTGCCCAAAGATGACCTGTAATCGCCTTGGCACTTGGCGCTGGCCAGCAAATACGAGAAAATACCAATTCCGTCTGAAATCGGCCTTCTTCATTACATATCTGCACAAATTGCCATACCTTAATAGAGTAGCAGTGGAAAAATATTGCCAATGATAACCGTTGCTAGATTTATCAATATTATATAAGAATGTCTCACCTGTTTTCCAAGTACCACTGACGTATGCGGGTATTACCCACTCCCCAGCGTGTTCTATTTATGTCTAATGACACCTGCTTGTGGACCTTTGGCACACGAACATCAATGATATACTAGTTTTTTTTTATCTCTACGTCGTTCCAAATTCAGTGAGGTACATAACTTTAGATGAACTGGAGCAATATGTCCACTTGAGATATTATACCTGTACATTGCATTGCCATATACTAACGGAATGGATTTCCATGTACTTACACTATGTGAGAATTACAACACATATAAGGGTAGTGGGAAGAGGTGCCGACATACTGATTGCGTCACATGACTTCACAGAATAGTCTTCTGGTTAACCTATTCTAAAGCACATACCAAGAATCTAACGATTCGTGATATGTGTTGTATCTCAGGTACGCTTTTATTGTACCTGTTCATGTGGCAACTTGGATGATATGACCACACGGCCCCTAGCACCGACGTTCCCACACAAATGGGTACTCCGGCTTCCTCCAACAATCAAACTGACTGTCATCATATGACATGTATGAGTGAAACAAACTTGAGTGTGACATTAAGCCAAATTCCCTCCCTCCCCACACAAATGTATACAAAAGTGATGGTTCCGACGAAAGGTGAGATACAGTGTAAACCAGATTAAAACCATGTGGGAGGATTTAGAAGTTTATGCGGACTGAGGAAATTTTAACCAGCTTCTCACAGGTTCAAACGTCTTGTAACAGGATAATATTATGTTTGCGAATGCTTTTTGTTGTTGGTGTGAAATAAAACAAGCTAATTTCGCGAAAGAATGAAGCGGTATACAACTTCAAATGAAGACTGCAATATAATCTTATAATCAGATTGGAACGACTGGAATCCGAATAGACATAACTTTCAGCTTGTTTCATTAAGTTCAAACGGGAGCCTTGAACTTGGCCTTTGCGATTTTCTGACTGTTGGTTTCCAGGGAGTTTAACCTTTGCCATTGATTTCTTTCTTTTGTGCAATTCGCTTGAGGTCTTCCTGAAGTTTTTATAACATTTTACATCCTTCTCTTAACTGGTTTAATAGCTCAGACATCGTGTTCCATATTTTAACTGTTTGTTTTGGGGCCAGAGCAATGTTGACCTTTGAAAGCATGATCTCTCTCTCTTGTGACTGGCATGTCGTCTCCCACTAATGTATCAACTACACAAAAGGATAGCTTTATCAATAATTTCCTCATGCTTAAGCCTAAGTGGCATTGATCTCTGACGTCAATATTGCTTTCTAAATACATGTATTGTTTACCCACATCCCTATTATCGCGTTAAGAGGGAACATTACCATTTTCTGAGGCACAGTACATCACGACTATTACCTCCGCCGTCTGATATTTCAATCTGAAAAGAGATACATGGAAACCAAAAAATGGGCCTCGAACCAATATGCGGATCATCTTGTTGAAATGAACGTGGTTCTCAATTCAGATAATGTTCTTATAATCGTGCAGGTTGCGCTAGAATTTGTCTGGGTTCTTACACATGAAAATAAACACGTTAATATACAACATAAGAAAAGCGGTCGACTAAGAATGATAAACGCGACAATAAAGATCAATATAGCAAAACTGGCCACGACAATTACTATTAGAAATGACTTCAACGCAGTAAAAATTGTGAAAATGCGTATGAAGAATATTATCAACCGGTTTCTTATAACATAATATTTCGAATTATCAAATCTCATTTTTACATAATTCATATATAATCAAATAAGGTAATGGGTCGGCTTTTAATGAACGCAAAGGTACAAGGTCGTGTACAAATACTCGGCAAATCGTTTAATATCGGCTTAACTGTGCACAAATGTCCAGTTCATCGTGTCGCTCAGTAAATTTAATTCATGATGAGTGTATTTTCAAATGTAGTGAATTTATATCTTTACATATCAGGTTAAGCTTCCGTGAGCTTACCGTGTTTGCAAAATATTGGGTAAACCGGTATCGTGGCGATTTCAGTCTACCTGTTATGACCATAACCTTGCCATTCCGAGCTGGCTCTTTTATCTGGTTCATCACCTGCAGGAAAGTGCGAAAATGCTCTAGAACACATATTTGGATAATAATTTATAAAAAATGCAGTCAACCTCTAATTAATTGTATCATTACAGAGCAGGGCCGCAATGCCAGTGTATTTGACAGGGTCGCAATGCCAGTGTATTTGACAGGGTCGCAATGCCAGTGTATTTGACAGGGCCGCAATGCCGGTGTATTTGACAGGGCCGCAATGCCAGTGTATTGATTATGGGTCGCAGTGCCACTGTATTTGACAGGGCCGCAATGCTGTGCGTATTTGACAGGGCCGCAATGCCAGTGTATTTGACAGGGTCGCAATGCCAGTGTATTTGACAGGGTCGCAATGCCAGTGTATTTGACAGGGCCGCAATCCCGGTGTATTTGACAGGGCCGCAATGCCAGTGTATTTGACAGGGTCGCAGTGCCACTGTATTTGACAGGGCCGCAATGCCAGTGTATTTGACAGGGTCGCAATGCCAGTGTATTTGACAGGGTCGCAATGCCAGTGTATTTGACAGGGTCGCAATGCCAGTGTATTTGACAGGGCCGCAATGCCAGTGTATTTGACAGGGTCGCAATGCCAGTGTATTTGACAGGGTCGCAATGCCAGTGTATTTGACAGGGTCGCAATGCCAGTGTATTTGACAGGGTCGCAATGCCAGTGTATTTGACAGGGTCGCAATGCCAGTGTATTTGACAGGGGCGCAATGCCAGTGTATTTGACAGGGTCGCAATGCCAGTGTATTTGACAGGGTCGCAATGCCAGTGTATTTGACAGGGTCGCAATGGCAGTGTATTTGACAGGGTCGCAATGGCAGTGTATTTGACAGGGTCGCAATGCCAGTGTATTTGACAGGGTCGCAATGCCAGTGTATTTGACAGGGTCGCAATGCCAGTGTATTTGACATGGTCGCAATGCCAATGTATTTGACAGGGCCACAATGCCAGTGTATTTGACAGGGCCGCAATGCCAGTGTATTTGACAGGGTCGCAATGCCAGTGTATTTGACAGGGTCGCAATGCCAGTGTATTTGACAGGCTCGCAATGCCAGTGTATTTGACAGGGTCGCAATGCCAGTGTATTTGACAGGGCAATGCCAGTGTATTTGACAGGGCCACAATGCCAGTGTATTTGACAGGGTCGCAATGCCAGTGTATTTGACAGGGTCGCAATGCCAGTGTATTTGACAGGGTCGCAATGCCAGTGTATTTGACAGGGTCGCAATGCCAGTGCATTTGACAGGGTCACAATGCCAGTGTATTTGACAGGGTCGCAATGGCAGTGTATTTGACAGGGTCGCAATGCCAGTGTATTTGACAGGGTCGCAATGCCAGTGTATTTGACAGGGTCGCAATGCCAGTGTATTTGACACGGTCGCAATGCCAGTGTATTTGACACGGTCGCAATGCCAGTGTATTTGACAGGGTCGCAATGCCAGTGTATTTGACAGGGTCGCAATGCCAGTGTATTTGACAGGGCCGCAATGCCAGTGTATTTGACAGGGTCGCAATGGCAGTGTATTTGACAGGGTCGCAATGCCAGTGTATTTCACAGGGTCGCAATGCCAGTGTATTTCACAGGGTCGCAATGCCAGTGTATTTGACAGGGTCGCAATGGCAGTGTATTTGACAGGGTCGCAATGCCAGCGTATTTGACAGGGTCGCAATGCCAGTGTATTTGACAGGGTCGCAATGCAATCCGGTTCTGCAAATAATTCTGTAACCGTGATAACTTAAGGCAAGACGCAACGTTTATGTAGCAATTTCTAAGCGGCACCTACATGTAATCTCTGGATATATGTAAATATACTATTATTTAATTCCCTAATAACAATCTAAGAAGTGAACGTAGGAAGGGCAAAATTTTATATCGACGATGACACCCCCACCCAACCAAGCCACCCCTCTCTTTTTCTGTTGCTTACACCAGGCAGCACTTTTCAGATTTTTTTTCTGATTGTTTCCACAATATTTGCCAGTTTGGTAAACAGTTATGAAGAGTTATATATCAGTGTGTAATCAGGTCCACAATCCCAACCTCTCACCGCGAACTTGTGCAAGTTTCGGAATGAATAATCTCGGATCCCATTTTAATTCTGCATGGCAGTCATAATTACCCTTTTATTTTAGCTGTTAATGTGAAACCTTTTAGTGAAGTGAACTCACCGCCAGATTAGTGGCATAAGATAATCTAACCAAAGAGCTGTGAGAAGGTAATAGGCCTGCCAGTCTACTGGATGCCAATATAAACATTTTGAGCAAAAGATGTAAGAGGCAGTTAAAAGTACAAAATAGGAAAATGTTCGTAAAATGCATGTTCACACCAATCTGTCAAGCCCGACGTCGCCAGTAAGAGCTCAACTTATTAATATATTGGTCAAATGACTATGTCCGTTGGATGAACAATGTCCCACCATCATAATTGCATCATACACAGATAAACATGTCAGCTAAAGCACGAAATTGTGACTTGAGTATAGAACGGAGTAACTGGGCAAGATAGCATACGATGACACAGGTTGATAATCCGACAGTACAAGGGCATATCCGGCACTTTTTTGTCAACTGGGGTCCACAGATGTAGAAGCTTGTGTACGACATTATCCAATCCGCCTTTAAAGGTCAACCCAAACGGAATTTTTTTTGGTCTAAAAATCCTTAAAAATCATAGTTCATACTTCACTTTGTATGAAAAAAATATTGAAAAAATTCTAATCTGATCAGAAACACACGTAATATGGGAGCAAAGTGGGCTTTTCCACACTTTCACAGCTGGGTTGATGACGTCACGCAGGGAAGTTGCCTGAGAAAAACAGCGGATAACATGGAAAGCGAGTGCAGTCAGAGCTCCGGTTCAGATGTCGATTCGAGCGATATCAGCTGCTTAGATGGAAATATTTTTCGCCAAGAAGATGAAATAGACATAGAGGAGGAGGATGACGGGCAAATTAACAGTTGTTTGCAGACCAACGACGGAATTCAGCCCTATCAATTTGAGCCGTACGGCTCCGATTCTGACAGTGACAACCACTCTGACAACGTGGAACTCGACGACGACAGGATTCGGAGAGGTCGTTTGTTGAATACAGATTGGTATGCAACTTGACTGGAAACCTTATTATCGTCATCTATAAGACCAAATGTCCATATATTTCAAACTGTATTGAATGTAGAACGATTCTGTGATGTAACGAACGAGCACATCTGTGTTGTTATTGTTGTTACTGACCGAGGCAGCCTTTTCGAAGGGATAAACTCCGGGATTCGGCAGTATGGACAGTAAACTGTTGATAACTCTACTGATATACGTCCGACTTGAATTTTGTTTGTTTTCCCATAATCCCCATGAAATACCAATTTCAGAATTATATAGTTTGATAAAAAAACTTTGGACATTCATGGCGAAAAGTAAGCCGTGGTGAGTGGATCGGCATTCACATTTGCTCAATTTTCGACAAATTACCTCAATTAAATTGAAATCGAACGATATTCCCACAATCTCAAATGTCAAGGGATTATGAAAGTATAATTATCACTTCTGTATCTACAGCCATTCACTCCAATTGGTGTTTTTTTATTTATTTACTTATCAAACGTATATATATTTATGAAAGATCATTTTATTATTATTATTAAATAGTATATAATTTAGATAATTTATTTGCGTGAAGTTTGTGCCAACATTTGGCTAAAACGCATACATAGAATGAATAAAATTGAACATACAAATACAGACATTAAGACACATTGGAACAAATGGTTAAACGTGTATATATGAAATAGAGACTCATCCAGTCTAACCTGTAGGTGCTCAAGCAACAAATGCCACGCGAGAGCGAGCAGGGCATGTACAGCCGTCCCCCTGCCCGAGGCCTCGCTTGCAGGCTAGGTTCGTTCAGCCGATGTCCGTGATAGATTCTCCTTGTCCGATTTCTTTGCCGTCACATTCTGATTGTTCTTACGTTTGATAGTTGGAATAGCTGTTCTCTTTAGTTTTGGTTTGTACCCGAATTCAACTGCTACGCTGTAGATGTCCTCGAATGATGTCTTTCTGTCAAAATGTGCCGAGCAAATTATACGAGTACTGGCTCGGGCCCTCTTTCCACACTCTCGTGTTGCGTACAAATTTCGTCCAATTTGCAGCGATTTTCTCGTCTTTGGGCCACAAATGAATACTAACACCGTCATCTGTAGTAAAACTGCAACCTCCCACTACACAACGTCGCGGCATATTTAAAAATGATGCCCCGATACTCCGAAAATCTCCAGAAATCAGCAGCTACATACGACTGTGGTATACGGCTTTAACATAGAGAATACAAGACGGCTTCCCTCCGTGACGTCACAGCTGGAATTGACAGGAGAGCGATTTTCACCTTTCAAACGGCAATATCTCGCCAACCAGACTGCACAAAATTATGAAAAAAATATCATTATTTTCAGAATCGAAAGGACTATTTTTTTATATTTTTGACCTCAGAGCGTTTGGGTTGACCTTTAAGAAAATAGCTGTTCTATTTCTGGGTTTTTCTTTTCATTCCACTTTTTTTTTATCATTTTCTGAATTGAAAGGATATATGTTGTATTCCAACAGAACAGTTGTATTCAATCACATTCAGCAGTTTGTATGACTGAAATGAATAAAAAGCCCCAAAACTGAACCTTGAATAGCTGTTGGAAATTATGACGTCCCTTTGATATCATTATGGCCGTCATTGGGAGATTAGCTATATTCTTTGAATAAAGTTAGTCTCAAATACATGTTGTGGGAAATTTTTATCCATGAAGACGTGCCAGGTGATGGAGCCAGGGCAGAAAAAAATGTATCTGCAGATTTTGCCGGATAAAGTGGACAGAGTAACACTGACAATTTTTTCCTTAATAATCAGCTACTCAAGTTCATATCTGGTATTGTGGAGTGCCCAATGGCCGTCGCCAGTTTTCTAAATGCATGCATATAATCTACTGGTAAAAATACAGATACAAGCTAGACAAATATATCAAATTGTTTGGTAGATTTGAGCCATTTTTACCTCATTTTGGATGAAATCATCATACGTGACCGTGGTAACCAATTATATGTGGCTTATTATTATTTTTTCTTTACTTTTCTAGTCAGCACTTCCATTTTTTAGACAAATAAGCAAACAGAGTAACATACCTGGCAATTTCCTATTTTGTACAATTGTGATGAAAATTTGGCGAAAAATAAAAGAATCTAATTTTGTTTCAACTAAAACACAACAGCTTTGAACAAGACACATTTTCGGATTCACGACAAAAGAGGGATCTAGAAACTATGCTGACACTTGTTGGCCTCCGACATATGATTAAAAAGTGTTCTAGCTGTTGGACTAAGTTATAACCACCTTCATATTTCACATCATCACGCTCGAATGATAAAGGTCAGATGATGGCCAGTTATTCAAGTAGGCTTGAATACAAGCAATGAAAATTCTTGATGTTACATGACCTGGGCGATTTGAGGCATGCCTATGCCAGAGGAGAGGTTATTTGCTCCTCCTCAGCCCATCCTGAATACCCATCTTACTTCTTGAGACTTGAGAAAGGGATCTGAAACACCCCACAAATATATCTCGGAGTCAATCTCAGCCGGAAAAAAATCCAAGATGGCCGCTGTGGCAGTTGTCATATTTATAAAGTGCATTCAGATTGCTTTTCGATCAAATTTCCAGATTGCTTTATTGAAAATTGCATCTCTCAATACGCCCTCGATGTCACCGTCGGTGACGTTACCAGAGTTGTTATTGAAATTGTGGATTCTGCTATTTATTTTGATAGGCGTACAGAAATATTCACCAGCGCCCCTCTCCCCCCAACCACCAGACCGTGGTACATCAGAATCTCGCGATTTTGTAGGGTTAAGAAACACTCGGATATGTACAGCCGAGCATGGCTTCTTCTATCGGATAATGCACCTTTTTATAGTTATTGATATCTTTTATGTAAATAGAGAGTAATTTTTCATTACCATATCTCAAAGAATAAAGCAATACCATTGATTATTCAATGGTCGGCCATTATGCAAGATTATAATACTGCTTCGAGATATTAATCAATATGAAGACTCTTGACACACACCAATGTTCGTACGTGTCCGTTCATATAAATAAGTGGGATTATGCAAGCTAACGGAGTACTGTACATACAATTATTAAAAATGTATTCTATCTTAAAGCCCCATGCCAATAAAGTTTGCGAATGTATGGAAATTCAAAAGGTCCTTATGATATGCTGGAACTTTGAATTGTTTGACTGCAATTCAATAAAAGTGTTGTGAGGTGTACAAGTACGTTCTGATTAGTTTAATTTAACATGTGTAAGTATTTCAAGGTGCGTGAAGTTAGACTTGAGTTCACAGTTCACAGTTCGAGAAGGACCAGTCATTATTTCGTGAAGATAAACAAATCAATGTATAACTAATTAACTATTAGGCCAAGAGTTTTATTCATCATTTCATGCGGAATGTTTGAAGACTCTTTGCAACTAAAACGTTTTCTCCTGTATGTTACCATGAACTAGATATCTCTACTGCCATTGGATACTAATACCTAGGCCAAATCATTCAGTGGAAAATTTGCTGTATTCGTGCATGCAAAAGTTCCTACCAAAATTGCCCAAAGATGACCTGTAATCGCCTTGGCACTTGGCGCTGGCCAGCAAATACGAAAAAATATCAATTCCTTCTGAAATCGGCCTTCTTCATTACATATCTGCACAAATTGCCATACCTTAATAGAGTAGCAGTGGAAAAATATTGCCAATGATAACCGTTGCTAGATTTATCAATATTATATAAGAATGTCTCACCTGTTTTCCAAGTACCAGTGACGTATGCGGGTATTACCCACTCCCCAGCGTGTTCTATTTATGTCTAATGACACCTGCTTGTGGACCTTTGGCACACGAACATCAATGATATACTAGTTTTTTTTTATCTCTACGTCGTTCCAAATTCAGTGAGGTACATAACTTTAGATGAAATGGAGCAATATGTCCACTTGAGATATTATACCTGTTCATTGCATTGCCATATACTAACGGAATGGATTTCCATGTACTTACACTATGTGAGAATAACCGCCGTTCCCACACAAATGGGTACTCCGGCTTCCTCCATCAATCAAACTGACTGTCATCGTATGACATGTATGAGTGAAACAAACTTGAGTGTGACATTAAGCCAAATTCCCTCCCTCCCCACACAAATGTATACAAAAGTGATGGTTCCGACGAAAGGTGAGATACAGTGTAAGCCAGATTAAAACCATGTGGGAGGATTTAGAAGTTTATGCGGGCTGAGGAAATTTTAACCAGCTTCTCACAGGTTCAAACGTCTTGTAACAGGATAATATTATGTTTGCGAATGCTTTTTGTTGTTGGTGTGAAATAAAACAAGCTAATTTCGCGAAAGAATGAAGCGGTATACAACTTCAAATGAAGACTGCAATATAATCTTATAATCAGATTGGAACGACTGGAATCCGAATAAACATAACTTTCAGCTTGTTTCATTAAGTTCAAACGGGAGCCTTGAACTTGGCCTTTGCGATTTTCTGACTGTTGGTTTCCAGGGAGTTTAACCTTTGCCATTGATTTCTTTCTTTTGTGCAATTCGCTTGAGGTCTTCCTGAAGTTTTTATAACATTTTACATCCTTCTCTTAACTGGTTTAATAGCTCAGACATCGTGTTCCATATTTTAACTGTTTGTTTTGGGGCCAGAGCAATGTTGACCTTTGAAAGCATGATCTCTCTCTCTTGTGACTGGCATGTCGTCTCCCACTAATGTATCAACTACACAAAAGGATAGCTTTATCAATAATTTCCTCATGCTTAAGCCTAAGTGGCATTGATCTCTGACGTCAATATTGCTTTCTAAATACATGTATTGTTTACCCACATCCCTATTATCGCGTTAAGAGGGAACATTACCATTTTCTGAGGCACAGTACATCACGACTATTACCTCCGCCGTCTGATATTTCAATCTGAAAAGAGATACATGGAAACCAAAAAATGGGCCTCGAACCAATATGCGGATCATCTTGTTGAAATGAACGTGGTTCTCAATTCAGATAATGTTCTTATAATCGTGCAGGTTGCGCTAGAATTTGTCTGGGTTCTTACACATGAAAATAAACACGTTAATATACAAACATAAGAAAAGCGGTCGACTAAGAATGATAAACGCGACAATAAAGATCAATATAGCAAAACTGGCCACGACAATTACTATTAGAAATGAATTCAACGCAGTAAAAATTGTGAAAATGCGTATGAAGAATATTATCAACCGGTTTCTTATAACATAATATTTCGAATTATCAAATCTCATTTTTACATAATTCAAATATAATCAAATAAAGTAATGGGTCGGCTTTTAATGAACGCAAAGGTGCAAATCGTTTAATATCGGCTTAACTGTGCACAAATGTCCAGTTCATCGTGTCGCTCCGTAAATTTAATTCATGATGAGTGTATGTTCAAATGTAGTGAATTTATATCTTTACATATCTCAGCAATTCGTAATATTACATTGGAGTGATATGCTAGAGGTGGGAAAATTTGACGACGTCTGACGACTGAAAAGCAACCATATGACTCTATTAGAGGTGGATTCTGCTGGTGGACTTGTAGTCCCCGAGGCCCGCCCTCTGCACATGTCACTCGACAAATATATGTAGGTTTATTGTTCTGGTGGGGAATTTAAGCCGTACGACGTAGGGCATTACAGGTTAGTAATTCTGGGTATTCTTGCATTTACAAGGTTACGCCATGTTGAGGCGTTTACGCCATCAGACATCCACGGTGCTCATACATTTAACATCAGATGAGTTGTTTGAGCTGATCTGTCATCACAGTTCCCGCTCGAGCGTATCTAATTCCGCTTAAGCCGGTGCTAGGGACCGTGTGGATACTTCATAATCTCGACATGAACAGATGCAATAAAAGCGCGGCTGAGGTACTAAGGCTACGTCCGAGAATCCACCGTATTCTCGGGTCCAAATGTTAGGGGCTGAGGGTTGCTTTGCTGTAGAATCATATGGTTGCCTTTTAGTCGCCAGACGTCGTCAATTTTCCCACCTCTTGCATATCATTCCAATCTACAGGAATGCATCCCTCGGCACCAAACATTCAGACCCGAGAATACGGCGAATTATTGGACGTAGCCTTAGTATCTCAGTCGCGCTTTTATTGTAGCTGTTCATGTGTAGACTATGAAGTATCCACACGGCCCCTAGCACCGGCTTGAGCGGAATTAGATATGCTAGCCCGAGAGCTGTGATGACAGACCAGCTCAAACAACTCATCTTATGTTAATGGACGAGCCTCGTGGGCGTATGATGAAGTAAACGCCTCAACATGGGGTAACCTGGTAAATGCAAGAATACACAGAGAAACTAACCTGTAATGCCCGACAACGCACGGCTTAAATTTCCTACCAAAACAATAAACCTAGAACGATCCCATAATTAGTTATCGAAATGTAGCTCACTTTGTTAAAGAGCCAAAGGATTTGTTTTTTAACAAGAAACTAAATACCGCTTTTAGTCGTAATCAAAACGTCAAACACATCTATAACAGGGTGAAATCAAAACGCCATTATATCGAGTATCTCTGATAAAGAAGATTAACCCGGTAAATGTACATTTGTGAAGTGATATTCAGGTTCCAGGCTGTATGAATAACTGACATCTAGCAGTGATTACCTCTATTTCACCAATGTTCCACTGGCAAACAATCAGATATCGGAAAGGTATGCAATAGGATACCTAAAAATCTACAAAAATCGCCGAGGGGGAGGGTTTCGATTATTGGCTCATGGACTATTTAATCGGAAAGTGAAAGTATTCTAGCTGTTGTTTTATCCTTCATCATATTTCATATCATCACGCTTGAAAGATAAAGGTCAGATAATGGTCAGTTAATCAGGTAGGTCTGAACACAAGCAATGAAAATCCTTGACCCTACCTGACCTTAACGACTTGAGACCTGCCTAGGCCTGGCGATGGAATATTTCCCGCCCCCTATACATACACTCCCTATCTGGATACTTCTCTTACTTCTGGCGACTTGGGATTGAACTTCACCACAATATGTCTTGGGGTCATGATCTGCCAGAAAAATAAATCAAAGATGGCCGCTGTGGTGAGGTTTACTCTAAAAAAATGCATTTTTGGTCGCTTTTCCGTCAGATTTCTCCATTGCTTTATTGAAGCACGCCGTCGATGTCACCGAGTTGTACTGAAATTGTGGATTCCGCTATTTATTGTGAAAGGTTTCAGATGTCAAAGGCGTACAGAAATATTGGGGCGGATTGGCATCGAATATCTTCCCCCAGCCTCACCACCAGACCGTGGTACACCAGAATCTCACGACTTCGATGGGGTAAAAAGCACTCGGACATGTACAGTCGACCACGACTTTTTCTAACGGCTGTAATATTTACCTGGAAGTTCATTCAGTTATTATTTTTTCTTTTATTTAAATGTAGAGTAACTTTCCGTTGTC
>JAVTVY010033158.1:0-149517 GCA_036873755.1 Hanleya hanleyi | reverse complement strand
CGGAGTGCGTCAGTTATACAGGGACGACCGACCTCGTGGGCTCGGCAAGCGACAACCCGTTCCCGCAGATAAGCACTGTAAAACCCCCTGGATGTTTTGGCCCACACCGCTTCCATGGTCCCCTCTACCGAAGTGGACCATAGATTTAATCTTCCACTCTTCAAATTTTTTCCCACGGGGTGATCGACCAGCCAATCCTGAATCCTGAATTTTTTATGGGAGTATGTCCAAAAGGGAGATTGAAAGAATTAAGGTTTAACGTCGCGCGTTCAGCAATAGGGTATCCAAAAGAAATAAACTGGGCTTCTCCACAGGTGAGTTAGTTATTGTTTTAACATCAAATAGCTTCCTTCTTTGTTTTCATTTGAGAGGACTTATCCACAGGTATGGATTAGCTCCTGTTTTAACATCAAATCGCTGACAATAATTGACAAACACATAATAACATTAAGCACGTAATCAATGTAAATAAGCCGGCCTGCCACGGTATAACAATCCGTCCGTCCCGTAAGAAATGAACAATAATGAACCATACAATGCCAATAAACACACACATATAAAAATAAAGGCGTAAATACATGTAAATACATAGTATGCTCTTACAATAGCAAATTATCTGTAGATTTTAAATGAATAGAGCTTGTACCGCTGTCTGTGTTATCCGCCATGTTCGACTCTGGCCGCTCCACTGTGTGACGTCACAGGGTAATCGCCGGGCGGATTTACTGGGGGTAAAAATCAGGCACTTTGGAGCCGTATTTCAGAATATTGCATCATCGCTAAAATTTTGAAAAAGCCCAAAGCAGTCAGATGATACATCGACAGTTTAGGAGGTTACAAACTCTGACAGATCGTAACTTGACCTTGGTACATGGTCAATAATAGTGTTTTTCTGAACAGAAAACAGGATCAGTTGTGTTTTTATCAAGAAATATGAAATAAAAAGCGCTCTTAGGCCATCCACACTTGATTCAACGTTTCCCATCACCTGCCCGTTTTGGGGGGGTTTATTTCATTATTTTCCAATTTCAATGCACTTTCCAGGTGCAATTTCTTGCATTGAATCAGTAAGGTGTTTATTAAGCCAACCTCATTTCATTGATGCATCACAGATACATCAAATCTGTTGAAGGAAATGGAAAGATTGCTGAAAATAATATGCTTCCATAGAAAATCCCATCAGGGGAGGTACCGGTACACCGTTTGTTCAGACATTCTCAAACATGGCCACCGAGTAAAGTCAACCTGAATTTTTTCAAATAATGAGTAATGAATAATGAATGGTAGAAGCAGCAGAGGAAGCTCAGACTAATTAGACTAATCGACTCCTACTCCTCATTGTGCCCAGATCCTTTATGAGAATCCTTCTAAATGCTGCTGCAGGTGGAGTCTCAATTTTCATTCAATGAACAAAAAAACAAGTTAGTTATGCATTATTTTTAACTAATGTGGCCTGAAGAAGTTCTAATGTGTCGGAGAACGTTTGGCATGCCAATGACTGACCCTTGATGGAATTCGATGGTCTAATATAAGCTTATATCTTGCAGCGACTCCAGGGAGAACAGCGCCCAGGCACTGATGGAGTATGCTGTTAAAATATGACAAATAAATATATATATATATATATATATATAGTAGAAATTCAGGAAAATGGTCAAACGTGAAGATAAATTGTTTGAAAATAGAGAAAACGCCGACACGCTCACATTGCTCTAATGCGCATTTCTGCTGTTTATTCAGCTTCTTCAGAGAGCACATGTGTTCAATGGGCCATCAACAATAATATTTTCTGTTTCCAGTAACCCTAGCTACCCATATATTTTGCGGTCAAAAAAAAAAGTTTAGGTAGACGATTTTTTTTATTTTTATGTTTTTCAGCAGTACTCCATGAAATACTATACAAAAATGTATAACATCCACCAAAAAAAATTAAAAGAAATAAAAAAATTAAAATTCCCGCCTACCTACCCAGATTTTCTAAAGTTGGTTACTGGAAACAAAAATATTATTGTGGATGGCCTCAATTAGGTGAATATTATCACCAGCTATAGTATGTCTTTTGGGCAGTTGAACAAAATGATGTCTCTCTCAGTCTCATCACCATTTTTCATTTTCAAAGTCAGAAAGTACCGGTATGTTGAAATATTACAATTGACGAAAGTGAAGAAATAGCAAATGATGAAAACATGCGGCAAGTAAAATAACACTGGTAGTCGATATCAAATCAAAGAATCAAGTGTGATCTGTTTACAACAGCAGGCAAAGGTTATACCAGCCAGCAGGTAGGAAAACACAAAGCCAAGTTTCCAGGGCTTCATTCGTTCCTACTCAGCCATGGGACCACAAGGCTCCATGGACCGTACGGCTCTAACCAGCAATAAAACAACCCCTCCCCACTCTCTTACCACTACTTTTACCTACTCTGGCAAATAAATTGATCGCCATGAGGAGCTGATGTGTCTGCAATCATTCTTCAAACCTTAACTGCCGATTGAATTTCTCATTAACATTCGTACAGGTCATGTGATCGGCATTTATCGCTGCATACCAATCACATGACCTGTACGAAGAAGACAGCAATACTGGTAAAAATTCAATCGGCCGTTGATGTTTAAAGATTGATTGCAGACATATCAGTTCCTCATGGCAATCAATTTCTCTACCAAACTATAGGTAAAAGTAGTGGTCAGAGAGTGGGGAGGGGTATTGCCGGATAGAGCCATACGGCCCATGGAGCCTTGTGGTCCCAGACTGGACAGGTAAATTCAACAAGAGCATGAGAGAAAGCATGGCTGCATGGGAGCATGGCTGAGTAGGAACGAACGAAGACATGAAATTGGCTAGACAACACACAAATCAGGATAAAAAGTTTGTGTTTCTTTTTACCTATTGCAAAGCCTCTAGTTCCGCCGGTGAGTCTTTTTCTTCCAGACGATTCACAGTCAATTCACCCACAAACCGATTCACCCACAACCAATTCACCCACAACTTCAGGTCAATTCACCCACAAAAAAAGTCAACTCACCCACAACCAGCTCAATTCACCCACAGTCTCAGTGTTGCTAGAAGTCATCATACATAATGACTAAATTTCAGGACATGGGTATATTGCATATATTGGGCAATTATTTGAATGCTTTTCGGAGGGCGATAGTCTGGAAAAGTGTTATGGAAAATTAATAAACAATAGAATTTTAGCCAAGGTTGATTTCAAAGCAACATAATCCACAGGTGTCACAGTGTAGTAAACAATCACTCATTATATAAATAATCTATGGGTAGATTACAAATAAGAGGCAAAACAATGCTTAGTCTGTTAACTACATTTTATTCTTGAGAATGATCAAGTTTGAATATTACATGTTTTTGAATAAAATATACACAATATATTGCACAGTGCACAATATATATCATTTAGTACAGACCATGAAATATAATACCTATATTGTATAATCTATGTTTCTTAAAGTAGTAATGTTTCATACATATAAATGCATTAGCTCCATACATGTAATTGAGCAATGTAACAGAATAGCAAATAAAATGGTATCAAAGCACACTTTGATGGAAATTCCAGCATTTAGAACAATATTATGAAAAAAAAATTAAGGAAGATCTGTTTATGGTGTTGGTCCATACAGGTTTCCGATGGCTCGCAGAAGCTGGGATGCAGTCTTACTTCCATAACGATACTCTCCCCATAACCCAAAAATCTTTCCTTGGATCTGACAGTAGAGTTTCTTTTTTTTCTTCAAAGTTTCCCCGCCGATACCAGTCTCATCTACAAGTTTAGAACCTCTGCCTCACGGAAGAGCAGAGGTTCAAGGATATAAAACATATCTTCACATTTCGAGTTAAATACTAAGCAGTTGGGCCCGCGATGAAATTCACACCTGTCACACTTAGCTCGCAGCAGACTGGCCTTATCAGCTAGCTTAGCTCGTTCACTGATTGGGTTGATTTAACAGATAGATCGATACTCTGGCTCGCCAGGATGGCTTCATACAGACAGACCGAGTTCTCCAACCAGGTATCCTGGATGTACTTCATATCCATATCCATTAAATATGTTGAAAAAACTAACGAGACTGTGGCCGGGTGAATTGACCTGGTTGTGGGTGAGTTTACCTTTTTTTGTGGGTGAGTCGACCTGAAGTTGTGGGTGAATCGGTTGTTGGTGAATCGGTTTGTGGGTGAATTGACTGGATACCTTCCAGACTACGTATTGTCAAATCCATTTATTGTATCTGATTTTGATTGACCAGACGTCCTTCTTGTTGTTGTTGTTGTTGTTGTTGTATGCAAGTTGTGGGATGCGAGTACACTTACACTTACAATTTACATCCCGGCCATAGTGCCATCACAGAGTTCAGTTCGTGCATATGTGAAGCATTACAGAATTGTCGCCAGGGGCAAACTATGTCAGACAAAATGTATAATTTACTGATATTTTGGGTGCAACTCGTTAACTTTTTTTGCGATGCTCCATTTACAACTTCCGCAAGCGAGTGTGATAATCGTCACAGTTTGTTGAGTGCCTGCCCCTCCTACGTCGTCCGAATTGTGTGTTGTGAAAGCATGGCGGACGAAGGTACTATTCTTTAAAATTGGGTCACAAACTTTTAGAAATAGCCGTAACAATTCAATTGTCAGAGGTATTTAAATGAGTTAAACAAGGAAGAAGGAACTAGCTGATTAAATTTGTCTCCCTATAGTGTTGTGCTTGTTTTACTGGATGTTTCAGGCACACGGTATCCTTGATCTCTTTTTTAAAAACTTAGGGTTGTCTGAATATCAGTGATAATGCACCGGCACGGGGGATTGCCCCTTAATCCAGCTGGTGAGCTAGTCTGGTATGAGGCGCCGTTTGTGACAATATTGTCAACGACAAATAGATAGAGTTAAAACCAAAATATAAAGTCGCCGTTTGTGAAAATATTGTCAAACACAAATATATAGTTAAAACCTTTGTAAATATATATAAAACGAAATAAATAGGGCCTATATATAAAGTTTATTTTTTTTTTATTTTTATAAATATTTTTTTAACATAAATAACGATAGGAAGTTAAGACGTTAAATTTAACGTAAATATAAAGTACACGAACAAACTTAAATAAAGTGTACATGTAAACCGGATATGCCCAAAGGAAGCTGCGCAATCGATGTGCGCGCGAGTAATACTGGTTAATCAAAACTGCAACTGAGTTCGGAAGCGAAACTATGACAGCGGTGAAAACCACTCGCATGTCACAGATGTGGCGAATCAAACAATAAGATCACGTACCTGAACATATTTCAGCTCACTGCCATAATGATTTAGTAAAGGCCTATTCAAATTTTCAACAATTACTGTTATCATTTACAATCGTACTTCAGAGTTATCACATCAATTAGATATAAATACATCTACTTAGAAATCACCATAAGATATCCTAGCCTGCAGCCAATATCACGGCCTGTCCCTTAGATGTTCAATCTACGATTCCGCCGGCCAAGTCGCTGGTTGCTATTTGCCGCATAAAAACATCAACAGAAGTTGAAATAAAACCTGCGCAATAACGATGCATTAATTATGCGCAACACAAATATTAGGCAATTTGAAATCATACTGAATATGAGCATATTTCATTGATCAGAATATGATCATTCATAGCCTAGTTATAGGATTTGTAATTATATTGTCGTTTTGTATATTTTATCGTTTTTCGATAATTTCCGAATTTCCAAACAAGACAAAAATTTGCAGGGAACTTGGTATAAGTACAGCGAATGTGGAAACTAATGGGTCATGAGGAATCGGTTGCACTATGCTGGTATCATCAAACGTACCGCTCTCAAATTATGAAAGAACCATGGCGTATACTGTGGGAACCACCAGTGTGGATTGTACTGTTGCGTTCACCGTTCCTCATTTTCATTATCGAGATCATTTATTATAGCATGATACGCTTACTTGATCTCAAACTTTTTAGGTTTTAAGTTAGTATAACGTAAGTAGAATAAAATAAACTGTTGATATTCGTAAGCGCTAGGTACTGGGTTCAATCCCTGGCCGGGTCATACCAAAGACTTGAAAAATGGAACTTGTTGCTTCCTCGCTTACGCTCAGTATTAAGAGGATAGAACAAGGACGGTGTCAGTATAATGTGACTGAGTGGGGTGTCATGTTTGCCTACGGATTGATATTTCGGTGGGACAGCAGTATAAAATGGCAGCATTAGATCTGCTCGGTTACAAGTAGTTAACCACACCCCTCCCACTCACCTCCCTTCCCTTCCCCGTCGTGATATAGCTGAAAAAATGTTGAAAGCGACGTTAAACCCTATTCACTCACTCGTCAGCGTATATAATAGGGTTAATACCGATGCCCGTCAAGAACCCCACGCGTATTGAAGATCAATTAGCGATTAGCACGCAGGGGTAAAACGGCTTCGACTGATTCCTTAGTTACTTGTAACAGCTTCGAGGCAGCGCAAAAGTGAAAAAAGGCCAATCTAGTATTCTTCATGAGCCATTAGTTTCCACATTCGCTGTACTTATACCAAGTACAAATTTTCGTCTTGTTTGGAAATGCGGAAATTATCGAAAAACGATAAAATATACAAAAACGACAATATAATTACAAATCCTATAACTAAGCTATGAATGGTCATATTCTGATCAATGAAATATGCTCATATTCAGTATGATTTCAAATTGCCTAATATTTGTGCTGCACATAATTAATACATCGTTATTGCGCATGTTTTATTTCAACTTCTGTTGATGTTTTTATGCGGCAAATAGCAACCAGCGACTTGGCCAGCGGAATCGTGGATTGAACATCAAAGGGACAGGCTATGATATTGGCTGCAGGCTAGGATATCTTATGTTGATTTATAAGTAGATGTACTTATATCTAATTGATGTGATAACTCTGAAGTACGATTGTAAATGACAACAGTAATTGTTGAAAATTGGAATAGGCCTCTACTAAATTATAATGGCAGTGAGCTGAAATATGTTCAGGTACGTGATCTTATTGTTTGATTCGCCACATCTGTGACATGCGAGTGGCTTTCACCGCTGTCATAGTTTCGCTTCAGAACCCAGTTGCAGTTTTGATTAACCAGTATCACTCGCGCGCACATCGATTGCGCAGCTTCCTTTGGGCATATCCGGTTTACATGTACACTTTATTTAAGTTTGTTCGTGTACTTTATATTTACGTTAAATTTAACGTCTTAACTTCCTATCGTTATTTATGTTAAAAAAATATTTATAAAAAAAAAAAAAAAATAACTTTATATATAGGCCCTATTTATTTCGTTTTATATATATTTACAAAGGTTTTAACTATATATTTGTGTTTGACAATATTTTCACAAACGGCGACTTTATATTTTGGTTTTAACTCTATATATTTGTCGTTGACAATATTGTCACAAACGGCGCCTCATAGTCTGGTCAAGGAGATACGGAAGGGGAAACAACTTCATCGATGACCTAGCTTGACCCCGGGCGATCTGCTGGTCTTCAAGTTTAACTGATTGAACTGCGCCTTTCTTGAATCATCCAACCCTCAACTATGCATATTCGAACAGCCTGTACCATAATAAAGCATTGTATCGTGTTTGTTAAAAACGGCTGAAATTAGGCGACTTCCTGTATTCTACACGCGAGTACATCGCTCTTACTGGCGGGGATCGGATCATATGCAAAGCACTTCAGGAATCAAACCATGTGATAACCTTTGATATCGTCTGTCCTCAATTCTGACATTTTCACATTCAGGCCAGACAAAACAAATATGAGCGGTGTACTCTCGTGTGGAACACATGAAGTCGCCTAATTTCAGCTGATTTGAACAAATACAGGTATGCTTTATGTGACACGGTGCTTTTTTATGGTATAGGCTGTTCGAATATGCATAGTTGAGGGTTGGATGATTCAAGAAAGGTGCAGTTCATTCAGTTGAAGCTAGACTAGCAGATCAAGCGAGGTCATCGATGCAGTTGTTTCCCCTTCCGTAGGCCCTATCTCCTTGACCAGACTAGCGCACCAGCTGGGTTAAGGGGCAATCCCCCATGTGCACCGGTATGCGAATTTGTGGGGATGTACCAAAAATATATTCCTCATACCATGCTGAATATAAATGTGAGACCGATTTAGACAAGCAGTGTGGAATAAAGAATATTACGGAAAAAAGCTTGTTGAAATTTAGTCCGAGCTTCCTTTGGCCCTTCACGCCGAAACGCCAGACGATGGATAATTTCTGAGAGATTGTCTGGCTAGAATTCTCTCTCCCATGCAAAAAACGCAAAATGGGAGCGACCACAGGATCGCGCGACCTCATCCCAGTCAATATTATTTTTGTGTTTATTAATAAATATTTTTCCTTCATTGTCAGCCCAAATTTAACAAGATCCGTCACATTCTTCACAATGTTTTAGCAGTTTTAACTTCTACTTCATTCCAAACGGAAGACTGGGTCAGTTTTGGTTTCGTTGAAGCAAATGAAATGAAAGCAAAATTTGTTGATACTGTAATAGATGAAGAACGAAACGGATCTTGTTAAACTTTGGCTGACAATGAAGGGAAATTATTTGTTTATAAATATATGCGAGTTAAGTGTTGTAGAATGACCGAATATATTTTTTTAAATTTTATTGGCCTGAGGTAGAGTGATCACATGGTCGCTCCCATTTTATGTTTTTTGTATGGGAGAGACCCCAGTCAGACCATCTGTCAGAAATTATCTGTCGTCTGTCTTGTCTAGTTCGGTCTAGTTGAAATTAAGTTCTGAAAATGATGTAATGATTTAGCTTCGGTACTATGTTAGAAATGGAAATTATATTGAGATCTATTTTTAAAGACTTTTAATACCATACTTCAGTATATATTGTCTGACACATTCAAGTGAAATTTACACCAGTCTAACAAAGGATTTCTCCTGAATTGTCGGTCTTATGGACAAGGGGAACATTTTGCAGTTATATGTATGTAACTGGTTGCCTGTAACTTCACAATTTCAGTGCAACACATCATCTGCTAAAGTATGTCTCTTGTATTGAGTCAGCGTGTTCATTTTGAAAGATGCGTGTCAATCATTTATTTTTGAAAATTTTCAGCAAAGTTGATATCGATCGTAATCAACAATGAATCTCTCTGTAATATGGTGTTATTTGATCTATAATTAATCAGCTCTGGCAGTTTGTATGTTCAGTTTTTATTAGCCATTTGGCTAATTTATAAAAAATACCTGCGGCTATTAGAGCATATATCAAAATTTCATATGATGGTCATCTTGCTTTTTATTGTACTGAGGATATCAGATCTACAGCTTCTCAATGAGATGCTGCCTCGGCAAAAACAATGCTGAAGTCAATAGATTTCACTTCAGCTTTTGCTTCGGCATTGCTGAATGCTGTAGCGAATGGTGAGTGCTGATTAAGTTTCAATACGATTCTTGCCTGTACATGTGTCATTGTGTATTAACCCACATTGCCCCAATTGTTTTCTCAGATGACGGCGAGGACGCCAAGACGTTAATAGGTGTCCTGTTGAGCAGTGATTATGACCAGTCGAAGAACAACTGTCTCGGCCTCATCCAAGTCACCAACTATCACCTGGGCAGTCTCGGACTGGACGACATGCGTAATATTATCTGTGCCCAGCTCGAAGCAATTCCTGTTCATTTCACTTTCCTTTCCACGCAAGGGTGAGTTAATTCATTGAGTAATGTTCCGTCGTTATCAACCTTTCCTTTCATTTCTATACCGACATACCTTCACAGATTTAGCTAGGGTTTCCATTATGTGCATTACATCATACAATGTATGTATATTTCAGCTCGCTATATTTTGGTTGTGAAAAACTCAAAATGAAATAGGTTTCAGACCAATCCCCATGGAAAAATTATACCTAACCCAAAAATCAGTTTCTGACCATTTTAAAATCTTCATTATCTTCAAGTCGAAAATCCTCTTAAGGAAATAACCTGAAGAGGTCCTGTTTTCAGAATCGAAGAAAAGAATAGTATGCATAATCGTGTGGTTTGGTTTCCTTTCAGCTGGCCAATGACAAGAGAGCAGGAGAGATACATCAAAGCTAAACATGTGATATCGGAGAAAAACACTTTGTCAATACGCAGGGTTTATGGTAAGTCTTTGATAAATAGGCTAATATGCTACATTTAAAGTCGTCATCAAGTATGTTATTTTTTTCATGGGGATCAGTGATTCATGCTGAAAGTTGCAAAATCAGAAAATGAATTCCCCAAATCTTGTGTTGGCTATATAAGTAAAGCCAGCTCTCTGGCAAGCTCTTTGAGTATAGCTGTGAAATGTGTACAATTTTGCTGTGGTAGACTCGCATAGAGCAAAACCTGAATATACCTTCTCATCACATCAAGGGAGACAACTCTGGCATATTTATACACATTAAGGGAGACCACTCCTTCATAATATCTCCAAATCTGAGTCATGGCTGGAACTGTATACCAAACTCAAGCTTCCCAATGGCTGCTTCCTTCAGAGATTACAATGGGGTTATTTTGACCCTGAGCTCTATGTGATTTGTTTACAAACTGTATTGAGAGTTCTATCTAACAATACTTTCTAAAGGAAATTAATTCAGTCATCTGTGAAAGATTAAAATTTGCAGATGTTATTCTAAAATTGAATTAAAACTTGCCCAAGACTAGTAAGTAATGAGTTTTCAACAGAGTTCATAAGCTTCCACTTAAACTATGGTTGTTCCATGTGTATATTTTTGTTGAGTGTAAATTGGAAAATATTTGGGTTTTTTGTGAACTGACTGATTATCCCCTGCTCTTTCAGACAGCCCACGGATAGGAATAAAGGCCAAGAGTGGGATGAGTCTTGGTTTTGTCTTTGTGGAGTATGAGTGCCCTGTTCACAAACTCAGGGAAATCATTGAGAACCAGGTATTGAATATCTTCTCATTTCCTTGTTGAAATCTCTAATACCTGCACCATTCCCACCTTAACCATCTTCGCTACCAGGCCCCTCCCCTTTTCTTTTCTACCGTCGGGAGCCCTGATAAACAGGTTTACCGAATGTACTAATCCATTGATGGCATCGTGTACTTTGTCAGCCAATCAAATGGTTTGCTTTGCTCTGTTCAAGGCGGAACAGAAGTCCGGCATTGATGTCCGTTCCAGTGTGTGACACTCGGCATCTCAACCAATCACAGGAGTGAAACCTCGGCGAATCGGCCGAGTCATTCATTCCAGTTTCTCCGTATGCTCTTTATCTGATTCCCTCTACTCTACTATCATCAGTGTGTGATTCTCTCTACTTCCCTACTCATCTGTCATCAGTGTGATTTTTCCCTACTTCCCCCTAGACCAATCAGTTCTTATATCCCCTGTGGCCGTGCTGGATCTACTCCTGGCTAATGTGATAATGGACAACTTTAGTCATGTTAGGCACTAAAAATGTACTTTTAGAATGAAGAAAATTCCGTTCTTGCCATCGGCCATGATTCTAGGAATTGGATTATTTTTATTACAGTCATTTTCATTCTCAGGTATGTACAATTAACACTATACATTATTAACGTAATAAAAATTTCCATGTTCAAGTCACAGAATATAATCAGATAGGCATGGAAAAAACGGGAGGCAGCCAGGAGAACTTTCAGAATTGGTTAGTGTTATCAGATTTTGAAATATTTTTGCATAGATTACTCTTTTTTCCGGTCAGAGTTAGAGAAATTAAACATGCAGCAAGGTTGAATAAGAAATTATAATATAATTATATTCCTACATTGTGAAACACCCTGCAAGAAAATACTGGCTCGGATGAGAATCGAACTCAAGACTTAGGGAATACCGTCCCACTGCTCTACCAACTGAGCTACCGAGTCCAGTTGGGAACAGCTCGCTAATTCAATCCATTTCACAGGTATGCGGCATATCTCCATGATAACAAGTGAATTTTGGATATATATATTCGAAGATACAATGTTTTGACTAATAAATTTAGTCATCTTCAGGGATAAATTATAAAATAATTATATTCCTATTGAGGAGTGGGACAGTATCCTCTAAGTCGTGAGTTCGATTCTCACCCGAGCCAGTATTTTCTGGCAGGGTGTTTCACAATGTAGGAATATAATTATATTATAATTTATTCCTGAAGATAACTGAAATTGAATAAGAAACTCTCCTCAAGTACAGTAATCCAATTATTCTGAAAAACTACTTGTTATATTTTTGTAATTCTATTTTACAGCTGCCCTTCTTCCGTGGGATGACGGCCAATTATCAGTTCCTGGATATGAACAGCTGGCCAATCAGTAGTGGCCAAGAAAATCTTTTGACTGTATTAGACATTTTGACTGGCTCTTGTATCCATGTGTGTACCGATGTCAGTATTCGGGCCACGATAGACTTCCAGACACATTCCCGAGAAAGCTTCAGCAGTGATTGTGGGCCAGCACCCAAGAAACTTCGAGGGTAAGCTAACTTCCTGTATGTCGAGGATAATATTTCAATCACAATGCAATACATTAAATCATAAACTTGTACTTTGATCATGACGATATACTGATTATACTTCTTTTGCTAATTACTTAGCGGGCAAGCCAACACTGCCGGGGTTTTGTAGAATATTTCTAGGAATAAACTCTTTTCATGTGACTTGAAGTGGCTATAGACCAGGCTTGAACATCTCTTGGTGTGGAATGCACTTAATGTGATCGTAAACCCTCAAGTAAAGTTTTCATCAAATGAAAGACCATTGCAAACAGTGTGGGAAAATATTTATTTTAATTTTATACGATTTTATTACACCGAGTAAGCTGCAATTAAAGCATGCTATTCTATGGTGGTCTGTTGCAATCATATTTAGGTCCAGTGACATCACACTGCCTTAATACATATATTTCAAACTTTGTATGCACTTTCCAGTGCTTGATTCAAGCTAGAGGTGTGTATACTTTGAGTTTCAACACAGATTCACTGTTCCAATGTGCATGTTTCACCAAAATCTGGGAGATGGTGACTCATGAGTGTCAAGTCAATTTGAATCTTGCATTTAATTTCCCAGATTTTGGAACATGCACATTGGAACAGTGAGTCTGTGCACTGGAAAGTGCATACAAAGTTGGAAATATATGTATTAAGGCAGTGTGACGTCACTGGACCTAAATATGATTGCAACAGACCACCATATAATACCATGCTTTGATTGCAGTTTACTATGATGTGTAATAAAATCATAAAAAATTAAAATAAATATTTTCCCACACTGTTCGCAATGGTCTTTCATTTGACGGAAACTTTATAAGAGGGTTTACGATCACTTTAAGGGGCATGCTACTACTCAAAAAGAAAACCGGCTACATCTCAAAATTGGCCTCTCAATGTGACCTCGAGAGCTCATGCTTAGACATACATACTGCCTTTGTATCAAGCACTGGAAAGTGCATACTTATTTTGAATTGATTTCAGATTATTGATTTTGGCAAAGAACATGAACAGATGTTATGTTAGTTGACATGTAGGCTACTTTATTTGCTATAAAAGAGACCAAACATTTTTCCATTGTGATAAATGAAAACGGAAAACCTGATGCACGGCTGTAGGCCACATGATGGAGATCGAAACATATGGTGCTGCTCTTGGGCAGCAAGCCGTATCTATAACATGAGCACCACTATTATGGTGCTGCTCTGGTGCACCAAGCCTTACCTATAACATGAGCTCCACATTTACAGTGCTACGTTGGTGCATCAAGCCTTATCTTTAACGCGAGCACCACAATTAGGTGCTGTTCTTGTGCAGCAAGCCTTATCTATAACATGAACACCACATTTACTGTGCTACGCTGGTGCAGCAAGCCGTATCTTTAGCATGAGCACCACTACAATGGTGCTGCTCTAGTGCAGCAAGCCTTACCAATAACATGAGCACCACAACTAGGTGCTGTTCCTGTGCAGCAAGCCTTATCTGTAACATGAGCACCACATTTACGGTGCTACTCTGGTGCAGTATAAAGCCTTATCTATAACACAAGTATCACAATTACAGTGCTGCTCTTGTGCAGCAAACCTTATTTATAACACGAACACCAAAATTACGGTGTTGCTCTGGTGCTGCATGCCTTATCTTTAACATGAGCACTACAATCATGGTGCTGCTCTGGTTCTGCAAGCTGCATTTTTACCCCTCAGCCCATAGGGCTGTGGGGTCTTGTCGTTGCCATGTACGTCCGTCCAGGCCTGGGCAGGAAAGGCGAGCGATCGCTCCCGCTCTTCTCCACACACGCCCAAAACCTGTAAGGCGACCGATCAGTCGCTCGCCCAAAACATAAGATTGTCAAAAATTCAAAAATGTGACTGACGAATTCATGGGCCGTGCTCACTTGAAAATGAGCTGGCTTGGTGCCGGGGCTGATTGGTAAGAGGAAGCGGAAATGAATTTCAGCAACGCGCATGCCTCGTAAAGGCAACGTTTGAAAACGGAAGCGGCGTTTCGTATGCTGTTGTCAACCAGATTTCCGTTTTTCTGACAGTTTGACGACAGAATTGAGCAGTTCGCGACATTGTCATGCCAGACGGGAAGGGAAACAAAGTTGAATTAAAGACCTTCGAGAAGTGGGGATCAGCTATACAGGCGTATATTGGATACAAAGCCGAATTAACAGATGGTCGGCAATATGTAAATTTTGTTTGGTGCAAACTGTGCGCTCGATACTACGACAAGCTCTGTGCTCATCCGAACCTTCGTGGTGCAGCAAAGGAAGGTTTGAAAAGCTACACCGTGGGGACGAATTCCGTGACCAAAAGCAATGCGCAAAGGCACCTGGACGGCAAAGCCCACCAGATCTCACTTCTCATACACTCTGGCCGGGAAGAGAATGCAGGTACCGTAGCAAAAAGGTTACCATACGGATACTATAGCTTGGTCATGGGAAGAGGAAGTAGCTACTGTTTTTTGTTAATTTAAGAAAATACAACAAGAACACCTAGCGATTTATCCTGGGGTAATAATAAAACAAAAATGTAATAATAAATAAAACCAAAAATAAATAGACAAAAAACACATATAAAACTAGTAGGATATAAATATACAACTGTAAGTATAAAAACATATATATAATAAAGTGACTAGAAAAAAGTGGTCTAGTTAGAGAAAACAATAGAAATTAGCATATTTCTTGATCATACAAATTTTTTTACCCACCGCTCTCCCAGATTCTACAAGGAGAGCTAATGCTCTCCCAAATCATTTTAGGCGAGCATTTTTAGAAGAGCAGTTAGCTCTCCCACTGTATTTTAGACGAGTGAAATGCAGCTCCCCCACCATTTTGCTCCCGCCCAGGCCTGCCGTCCGTCCGTCCTAGCGTCCGTCCGTCAACATGTTCTTGTCCGCTGAATATCTGCAGATCTATGAAGTCGGGCCTGACCAAACTTTGGTGAGACTGATGAAATGATTAGATTTACAGATGGCTATGATGATTTCATGATTTTTAATTTTTTTTTTATTATTTATTGATGGCTCAGCTTTTGCACTGTTATCTATGCCCATCAACATGCTCTTGTCCGCTGAATATCTGCAGATCTATCAAGTCGGGCCTGACAAAACTTTGGTGAGAGCTTCCTGAATGTTGACTGATGAAATGATTAGATTTTCAGATGGCTGTGATGATTTCATAATTTTTAATTTATTTTTTTATTATTATTTATTGATGGCTTAGCTTTTGCACTGTTATCTATGCCCATCGGGAACCCTTGGTTGCATGTTTCAGTGTGAATTTTAAAGGTTCCCTGATACAAGAAAGCCTGGTCCATTCAAGATTCTCATTCAATGAAGGACAACATTTTTCTTTAATTTTGCTATTAAATCATTCTATTCTACATCATATGATTTATCCTAAAACTTTTGCATGAACCATATTTGTGTCCACACATTCAACTGGTACAACATAATGCTTCAATTTTTGTCACCAAACATGTTACTGTACCTTGGAAATTATTTAAAACGAGTGATTAGGAGAACCCATTTTTAGCCGGACTCTGGGCAATTTTGAACCAGTTTGCATACATGGAGCTTATGCTCCCCCCCCCCCTCCCCAAATAATGATAAGGGCGGGCCTGTGTCAATCAGTGTGTTTACTTGTTATCACACTTGTGCACTGCATAAGTTGCCACTGATAGAGCTACACTTTCTTGCATGCTATAATCCCAGCACACCACTCACGTGAAACCGAAGTCTGTTATATACGGTATCCAAGGATTTTTTGCAGATTCCGATCCCAAACTCCCAGTTCCTTTTCTTAATTCATTATTGAGGGTCCAATTTTTTTAAATGAATTTCGGCGCAAAGAGCCTGTGATCAATCACAACACGGAGGTTTATTAACATGAAATTCAATACACAGCTATGCAATCAGATCGATATTGAGGCTCCCAGAAGCTTTTCTAGGAGTATTTCCTTCAGAAATCCTTTCAAATTGAACAACAACAACACTTTCGTTTTTTGTTTCATTTGAGTTTTGGGTGCCCATATGTTTTCTGAAACTAAATTGGCTCTAGATGCAGCCCTGATCCTACTTGACTGAAAAAAAACAGGCTGAGGGGTCCACGCATCAATCGCTTGCCTGCAATTCATGTTTACTCGAGCACCACAAGTACAGTTGTGTTTTGGTGCTGCAAGCCTTATCTAAAAGACGAGCACCACATTTAGGGGCTGATCTGGTGCAGCAGGCCTTATCTTTTACTCGAGCACCACAATTACAAGTTTCCGTCATTCATTCCCAGTTTTTCGCTATTCACCAGGTGACATATATTTTGTGACCCAATCATAGCATCAAGTAGACTAGTCTACAAGCAATCCTCACATGACTGGTCTGTGATTATCGTTGTCTGTCCATTGAACCTCCGAGTGATTTTATCATGAAGACTGAACTTTGGCAGCCTATGAGAAACGGAGTTATTTACTGATAAGCCAGCATACACACATGGGCTGTGCCATGCAGGACTCGGTGGGTAAAGCATGGAAGTAATTCTTTTTATTCTCTTTTACAGCCTCAGAGAAATCTCCTATAGAAGTAGTAAAGACGTCGACCGTCGCCATAGCGATGATTCCGGCAGCACGGACCTGGCTGAGCCAAAGCAGATACTGATTAGTTACGTACGTGCAGAGGCCGCTGAACATGCTCTAGATCTCAAACTAGCGTTGAATGACCTTGGCTACAGTGTATATCTGGTAGGTCACCCCCTAAAGTATTATTTGTTTTTGCTGTAATGGACTTACCAGAGCAAACCTGGTTGGGACCCGCACAGATGAAACTGCACCATGCATGATCAAATAAAGCAATGGCTACATTCAGTTGGAAATCTTCACAACTGAACATACATGTATCACTTTGGAAAATTTCCACAATGTTCCAATGGAATGTTCTATTTGAGATGATCATTCCTGTAGAACACATTCGGAACATCCCTGCAAAATTCTGGTTCTTTATTTATTTTATTTTCTTTTATCAATTTCATTATAATCGACATTGACAGTTCTTTGGAGCTGGTTCAACCGTAACACAAGACAATTCTAGGAACCTGTCAACATCACTGATTGCATTCATGTTCCTGCTGAACAGATATTCCAATTTCGTTTTTTAGCTGGTCAGAATGTTCAGCCCGAATGTTTCTGTTGAAAAGCGTGTTAATCTCTCTTTTAATTTAATCACTTAGAAACACACTTTAAAAGCCAGTTCCCAAAAATATTCTGCCTAGGCTGATTGTTAAAAACTGTCAACAGGGGGTTCTTTCCATATTCAGCCGTGGACAATGCTGTCTTGCCCTCGTGTCGGCGACTGGTGCACAGCATGTGGGCCTTCACATGAGCTTTGGTTCATTTTAATGATTTCCCTATATTTATAACATGAAGCGGGTTTTCTTAATTATTGATAACTGGTGTAAATATGATAATGTGGATCAAATATTCCTACTATTCCAAGAAAGGACCAAATATACCTACGGTAATTTCTCTATTAATTCGCGATGTAGTGATGAAACTCAGCACTCCAAAAATTGGCTACTTTCGAATTATTTGTTGAGCGAATTCTAGAAAAACGCGAGTGTTCGAATTAAATGTCGCGCCGACTTTCACGGAGAATCCAAAATGGCGGACCGCTTCGCCGTGGTCGTAGTGATCGTATTTATTACTGTGTATTAACTTTGATATCTCATCAGTTTCCATAAAATGCAGTGTATGATGTCAGAAAATCTCCTCTACCCTGATAAAGGCGTCTAATTTTATTCGAGAAAGTCGAGCATATTTATCGAGTGACAAGTTCAGCACGATCATGCAGATTTTTGAGCTGACGTCCGTAAATTCGCGTCCATAATAACATCGTAAAAGTAGGCCAAAACATTGAACGTATTCCTTCCTTTTTGTTCAGTATTAGCTATGATCTATATTATGAAACCTAACTGACATGGAATTGAATGAATATTCTGGAAATATAAAACTATACACATATTAGAGTATTCCATGTTCGAGTCGTTCGGTATGTCGACGTTGTTGTTGTGAACCCTGAAAATGAACCAACGGCAAATTTGTGTAGGATTGTATCACGAAGTTTTAGACAGATTAGCGGACTGTCATAGACTTTTTGGTCTTCACTGTGCATGATTTTACACACACCATCCAGGACTTGAATAAATATCCCGGACCTATGACACAAAATTAATGTTGAATTAACGGCGGATTGTACAAGAGAACCGAGTGTCAGTCGGCAATACACGTTTCGATTGGTTTGTTTCAAGTATGAGAATATCTATTACGGTACCGGTACTGTAACAGTTTACTAAAAGTAAAAGTCGAAGTATGATATCGTTCTGAATATTAATTAAATACTGGTATGTTCTCATCTCCGAAACTTTACCTAATGCCATTTAAATGTTTCTCAAATTTGTTTAGCATATAGAGTAATGGAATGGCGATAGCGATGTTTTGATTCTTAGTGTAAAAATGCGCGGTGTAATTCCAAAGAATTTTTGATTGCTGGAATTTTGGTAAGTTCGTGGGTATTCGTAAGAAATATTTTCATTCACAATAAAATATTTATCAAAACCGGAAAGAGTAAGTCTTTATGATAACTATATTTGAACAAAACAGAGCACATGCAGAGATGATTGTTGTCGGCGCTTCACATCGCAAAATTTGTTTGTGTCCCCTGGTGAGAAAACTGACGTTTGTCAACTGTGTGATTTCCTGTCTATGTTTCATTGAACGATAGATGCAATCAAAACCAAGATATAACAAGTTTGAATGAGGTATTGTGAAATTTACAGGACGAACAAGGGCCACACATTAACACACAAACCCATAATACTGCAGCGTTAATTTGAAACCCCTTCCAATTGCCTCTTGCTGGTGAATCGCGCATCCTCACCCAGAGCTGAATTTGGGCTTCCGAAGGGACAAGGTATTCCCCAGGCAGTCAATTCAATGTTATTACACACGATCTCATTTGCATATGAATAAGTGTCATTTCCAGTATGGGTGAAACTTGCATGCTGCACGTGGACTCTCCTATTTCACTATATATTTCATGCTGTTCTCTCCACTGGAAACTGAAACATCTTGTCACCCCTATCCTGACTTTGGATTCTTCCATTTTATGTGGTTTTCTCTGGAGGACAAGCTGTGCTGAATGGGAAATAGCTGGACAGGCTAAAAATAAACTAAACACTTCATTAGCAAGCTATTCCCGTACTCAAAACAATGTAGCCATTGACAATTTAAATATCAAAGGAGACCTGCAGCAAATGCCATTCATGTGGAGGCTTGATGTTTCAGTAGGAAATTGAGGGGCACTGAGGGGGTATACTATTATGTCGTGCGATGTGAACACATCGTTTCAAGTTTGTTTCCTATATAGTGAACCTTAATAATGATAATAATAAAAATACGGCCTCTTTCACGAACATGCTATTAGATATTGTATTGTATGTTGAGTATTATTAGAAGGGAGAAAAATCAGAGAACCTGATGAAGAATGCAGGACGAGTCGGATCGATCACCGTAATTCTGTAGGTTTGTTTACGGTCAAATATACTTACCACATGGGGTCCCTCACCTTGTCGTGTGGATAATAACACGGACGTATGGACTGTTAGGGGGAAGGAGGGGGGGAATGGATGTTCTGAATAAAAAAGGAAACCCGTCGATACGTTGTCATGCACAAACAAGTGATGCTCGAGAATTGTAGTCCAGATTTTTCATTTTTAGAAATTTTTAT
Source organism: Hanleya hanleyi (assembly GCA_036873755.1). Lineage (NCBI taxonomy): Eukaryota > Metazoa > Mollusca > Polyplacophora > Lepidopleurida > Hanleyidae > Hanleya > Hanleya hanleyi. Next base: position 129,257 of record JAVTVY010033158.1, on the reverse strand, counting down.
TGATCAAAATACTAAAATAAAATCAACGTTAAATGTACATCCTTCCAAAAGGCTTTTCGTGATGGCTCATTTTTGACGTTAAATAATGGTCGTTTGATTGTTCACTTCACCTGAAAATATAACGAATAGCATACAGCATACCGAAAGGTTAAATCGCATCTTGCTTTCCCCAAACGAAGAATTCAGTTGCTGTGAAGAAATCTGATGCAATTCACCAGCACACACGTTACAACTTGATATCTCCGCGGGAAGGTCACCCGACAACGTTTGAACTCTGCTCCCTTCCAGTGCCTCCTTTGAACACGGCCCAAGTGCCTCCCATATGAATAATACAGGGCAGGTCGGGCAGGTAAATGGGGGACAGCGAGGGGTTTAGCATATACGACGAACAAATATATTAACGTTGAAGATCTCTCAAATTTGTTACTTAAAATAATGTGTGTTTTTCAAATAAAGGAATGCTGGTTTAAAGAAAGATATCTGATATACGAACGCTGGAAACTGCAGAATGATTCAATAGCGGGCCGTGTGCAGACACTCGACCACGTGCGGGGGACTACCGTATATATTTTTCCCGACTGCGGCGAAACGCGATCAAGTTAGGATAAAATTACAGGACTGCGGAGTTAATTGAATCAATTTTTTTCCTTATAGACTGTAAGTAATAGTAATTCAGTCTGATTATATTGTACCATGCCCTGTTGTTTCTCTGCGCTTACAAATAGCATACGCAGATATACTATATGAGATTCTAGTAACATATTCACTTCACTTTCATCGGCACGAACTCCGTGGCGAAAACGGGAGTGTTCGAATTTATTGTTTCACGGATATTGAAAATGCTCCCGTGTTCGTTTTATTAGGATGGACAAAATCACGACAGTGGAAAAATCGGCCGTTTTCGAATTAAATTTGGAAGGTGAATTAATAGGGAAATTACCGTACATTAATAATAATTTTGGCAACTTCAGGTTGAAAATATACCAGTAATCATCGATTAAGAATATATTTTGGGTTAAAGACAAAGCGTAGCATGTGGATTGACGAACCGGAGCTCATGTGGCCAGTCAGGTGTCGGTGCACCGACTGCTGCCATACAGCATTGTCCGGGGACCAGGGATTAACTTGAACTGTAGAGCAAATTGCTTATTGGATTGCTCTTCAAGATATTGACAAAACAAAATGTCATTCAATTTAAGTTCTTTAAATTAATTAAGTTGAAAAGCAGTCTAAAAGTGATTGAATTATCAAAGGGATTATCTTACTTTTCAACAGGAGCATTCCTGATGAACATTCTGCCTAGCTAAAACCTTCACCATCAACACACACATGTTCAGGTGGAACGAAATTGGTATTTCAATTTTAGAGATGCTTCCTTGGGTTGATGGTGTGAACAATGTATCCAATATTTTTAGCCCACCATCACCAGATGGTGGGGCTGTTCAAATCACTTTTCGTCCGTGGTCCGTCGTACGTCCGTCCATCCGTCGTCCCTCCGTCTGTCCGTCGTCAGTCCGTCCGTAAACAATCCTTGTTACCTCGATTTCTCAGGAACTACTGCATGGATCTTTTTCAAATTTGATACACAGGTTCCCCTTGGGGTCTAGTTGTGCAAGAAACCTTTTCTGGTCCGATTCGAAAATCCAATATGACCACCAGGCAGCCATCTTGGATTTCCCCATGAAACCTTGTTATCGCGTTTCCTCAGAAACTACTGCATGGATCTTTCTCAAATTTGGTACACAGGTTCGCCTTGGGGTCTAGTTGTGCAAGATACCTTTTCTGGTCCGATTTAAAAATCCAATATGGCCACCAGGCAGCCATCTTGGATTTCCCCATGAAACTTTGTTATTGTCATTTCTCAGGAAGTACTGCATGGATCTTTCTCAAATTTGGTACACAGGTTCACCTTATGATCTAGTTGTGCAAGATACCTTTTTCGGTTCAAATTGAAAATCCAATATGGCCACCAGGCGGCCATCTTAGATTTCCCCATGAAACTTTATCATGATTTCTCAGGAAATACTGCATGGATCTTTCTCAAATTTGGTAGACAGGTTGCCCTTGTGGTCCAGTTGTGCAACATACCTTTTCTGGTCCGATTCGAAAATCCAATATGGCCACCAGGCGCACATCTTGGATTTCCCAATGAAACTTTGTTATCATGATTTCTCAAGAAGTACTGCATGGATCTTCCTTAAATTTGGTACACAGATTCTCTTTGTGGCCCAGTTGTGCGAGATACCTTTTTTGGTCCGATTCGAAAATCCAATATGGCTGCCAGGTGGCCATCTTGAATTTCGCCTTGAAACAGTGTTATCGTGAATTCTCAGGAAATATTCCATGGATCTTTCTGAGGCCTAGTTGTGCAAGATACCTTTTTTGGTCCGATTTGAAAATCCAATTAATACGGTATTCCTGAGTTGTGGTGTTGCATCACAAGAGTCGGCGGATCAAACGGTGGAGCATATTCTATATATTGACTATAGAGAATATCCATATCTTCACCTTCCATATAAAGGAGTTCAAATAATTCGGAATTAAAATGTATTTCTTCAAATTTTAAATCAGTTTTCTTTAGTCCATGCAGTTGCAAGTGAACTGCCCCACCCTTTCGTCTGCTGGCGGGTCAGCTACATGAAGGGACGTCACTCTTGTGACACAATGTCACAACTCGACAACTGTAAACTACTGTATGTTTCGATCCAAGGGAAATAATCAGGATTCAGACACTTTCAAATTCGAAGTTTCAACATTACTGCTCGGACCGGATCCCTTCAGTATTAAGTATTGTACCATCTTACTATTTTCGAGCATGGTATCTTAAAAGAGATATATCAAACTAGTCCAGTAAACAGAACAGAATTAGCATTCGTTCCTAATTATAAAATCTTAAAGATGTAATCAGCCTCAAAATGGATGGATTTTGTAACCGCTCCCCTGTGCGTTTTTTCAGCAGGGAAGATTACCAAAGCATCATATGTATTATATTTGACGATAGTGGGATCGTCATATACAATGAACACGACGAATGCAAGAATATCGTGTCAGAGAAATTTGTAACTCTGTCCGCTTCGACGGCTTTTCTGTCTCACCATTGAGTGTGTGTTGTACGCGGCGAGGAAAATGACGTCACTGCGTGACGTATGCGTGACGTAGCGACGCTCACGAATTTGAATGCTGCACAGCTGCAGGCATGGGATAACGTCATGGCTCGTGCCCACGGTTCGGTGATGTCGCATAGCGTACGTTGGTAGAATGCACCATACGTGTATACGCTTGTTGACACGGCCGTGGAAAAATAAACGGCATGCCATGCTGTTTATTTTTAGAGATCAACTCCTTCTATTTTCTCGTGAATGGTGGAAACAAGTTTAGTTTTTTGTGGTCAAATGTGTTTCATTTTGTATCTGTTGTAACATATGTCACTTTCGCCGAGTTTGAGAGACATCGATTTCAGCCCAGATTTGAGGCTGATTACATCTTTAAGTATGCCAAAGTGTCAAAGAGATTTTTCTTCGCTTCCAGTACCCAATGATGACACGTGCAAAAAATAAATAAAATAAAAATACTACAAAACGAAGACGAAAGATCCTCCGTACATGTACATTCACTTTCAGACTAACTTTGCTCATTTCTCTTGTACTATAACAACCAAATATAAGTACAGTTTCTAGAAATCTTGAAACTCCTGAAACTTAGAAAGATTATATCTTGGTGTTTTCCAGTGTCCCTTTTCCGATCTTTTTCGCTCAAATTCGAAATTCTGTAAACAAAATTACAACTCAATTGTCTTAGTAACAATGGACAAAAAGATCCTCTTGTCATTAGCTTACAATTATCGGACAATGGTGGGCGCCAAGATCCTTCAGGATCTCTCGTTATGTAGGACAACTGTTTTTGGTTTTGTAGGACGTTCACGAAATAAAAACAGGTGTGGACTGGCAGGACTCGCTGAACTTCGCTGTTACAAACTGTGAAGTCTTCATTCCATTGATAACGGCCAGATATGGGGAGACACAGTGGACAAACCGAGAGGTGTGTTATAGCTTATCACATATTTGAGGCAGGTTTATGGTGGTTTGATTTCTACTCTGAAAAATTTAACCTTGAGCAAAACATTCTCCGGATATCAAACATGGGTACATGTGTCACATACTGATCAGGTCGGGGAAATGAGGGCTCTTCAATTTTGGAGGTAAAAAAGTCGTTTTTCTTGAGTAACTTGAATTAGCATTTATTTCTAAATGGTGCATAAATTGATATATATTTACATATGTTAACACATTTTATCATTGATAGGATTTTTAGTTAACTTGTTTGAACATGCTGAAATGGCAATCTGAAAAAAACAATAGACCGCTTTCTATCTTCTGAAGTAGAGGGGCAACAATTTCTTCGAAGCATGTCAACCAATGTGAAAATATATGAATTTATGCACCATTGACAAAAAAAATGAAAATTTGTTTATATTTTTTAAGTTATTCAAGAAAAACAACTTTTTACCTCCAAAATTGGAGAGCCCTCCCTCATTCCCCCAACCTGCTGATGTTCAAACATTACAAAAGGATATAACAACACTAATTTGACTTGAGTTGTAAGATGTCCCATTATGCATTTAAGTTTGTGGAATTTGAGGTTTTCAAGAAAACCATGCCTTATTTTACTGTCCTGACCCTAGAAGATCCTATAGATTTCTTTCTCATGGCATCAGATTTTATACCTCCTACTGTCAGATATACCCTCTGATTGCTCTGGGGTTGAAATTGCGGTACGCAGCTTTTGTTTGCATTGCTCTCAGCCATGTGTTCTTGTTTGATCATTTAGTATAAAACTCGTTAGTTCTTTAACAAGATCTACTGAATACAGTTCTCAGGGCCGTAGCCAGGATTTACTGAGGGGTGGTTCGTCTTCACTCCAAAAGGGCACATCAAGGGGTTCGCTGTATGGGAAAAGGGACAAATAGGGGGTTCGCTTCAGTTTGAAAAGGGCATTTATATGAGAAAAATATATATTATTTCCAAAAGGGGGGTTTTCCCAAACCCCAAAAATTCCCCCTGGCTACGGACCTGGTTCTCATCTCTCTCGTATGCAGATACATGCCCATTGTATTGATCGAAAGTGATACGGACCGATTGCGTATGCGCGCCACATTTTTCTGCACAGTGCTGTTGAGGTGGATATACTGACAATTTAGGAGGTTACAAATAGATAGAGCCACACATATGAAAGGTATTTACTAGAAGTTACTGTTAATATGAGTTACAAAAACAATTATTCGGTGGGCGTTTCAGACCGATGTGCCTGGGTATAACTTTGTTTGCCATAAAAACATTAAATTAACTTAACCTAAAACTGACCTCATCCATCTTGCTGAATTCTGACTGTTCTGAAATTTCAGGTGAAACTGGCCGACGTCCTCAATAAGTTCATTTTACCCATCAGTTTCTCTGAGGACTGGCCACCGCGTTGTCTGGCCATCCAGTTTGCTACCACGCAGTATATTTATTTCCACAAACAGATGCAACATGGTGAAGGTAGGTGTGTTTACAGTTAGGGTGGTTTAATTCTCAGTTTCGGGAAACGAAAATGCTCTCTGGGATGGAGGTCTAACAGTTCTTCTCTGTGATCAGTTACATGTAAGTTGCAGCATTCAAATATGCTGTCATCTTCATACACAATTCGACTAATCTCCATACTTCGAATTAGATCAGTGAAAGCATTCACATCCGAGGGGAAAATTTCATCTACAAATCAGAGATGAGCCAATTAGACCCATCTTCATTTTATCAAGCCAATTTCTACATCCCCACTCCGAACTTCCCTTGATATATCTGGCCCCCTTCAATGTTCAAAGAACTTATAGACACGAGATGTCACTGACCTCAAAAACATTGGAATTTTGAAATGTCTTAGACATGTTAGAAGAGCGTTATTGATTGGCTGACCTATATAGTGAACTAATACAAACACCATATTAGGAGGAATGACGCCGCTACTTGAGGATGATGTCACTCTGCTCGCAATTGGCGTGTAGGTTCTGATTGGTTCGTCGAACGTTCGTAGGTGAAATTTACACCTCAATTATTGAACACTGCAGGGTCAGATAAATCAAGGCAGGTTCGAAGTGGGAACATAGAAATTGGCTTGATAAAAATGAAGATGATTAGATCATACGCTGGGTATGTGTGTAGGGTGACATATTCTCTCAGTAGTTAATCATTCCTCCTAATATGGCGGTACGTCTGGCCAGATATTAATGACAGCCAATCACTAACCCACTCAGATGGCAAATTTTGAAATTCAAATGGATTCAAGGTCAATCACGTTTCGTGTAGTTCTTTTTAAAGAGGTATTAGCGTGATTTTAATTGTTCGGGTAAACTAAACATCCTGATCTCCTGCAACATTTGCCAAAGGCTTTTCAAGTTGCAAAGTCTTGTATTTCATATAAGGACCAATATTCATTAGATTCTTCAACTCGGTCTAGTGAACAAGTTGAAAATGACAAAAACTGACTGGGACGGTGTCGGATAATGCAACAAAGTGTCCATGACATCACGTTAGAAGCCGTCGCAGTGTGATAAAGTTAATATGACGTCTAAAGCATCACACCCAGAATGCCGGTGCCTGGTTTTCGGCCTCGTTGAGCCAAGTACGGGTGCTGTCATGTTTTTCAGAGAATGTCAGAAGTGTGATTTCGAAGCCCGTAATATGACAAATGAGGCCACAGAATACGTTGATCATAGGTGATCTCAATTACTACATAACTTTTATCAAAATGTGCTATTTGTTGAATATTTTTTAAATGATGCTACTACCCCTTTAACAGAGCCAGTGGGCTGATATATCAAGTCTAATTCGAAGTGTGAATGGTTAAGTCGACTTGTGTATCATATGAAGACGGTATGCTGTATGATAGAACAGTTTGATATCAAACACAGCGAAGAAGAATTAGTCCTGCAGATGCATCGTTCAAGGAATTATTATCTTCACTGACAGCATTCAGAAATCGGAAAGCAGACAGGGACGGAAAACCACTGATAGTGAATGGTTTGTCTGATTTATTTTTGAAGTAAAAAAACGTTGAACTTTGAAACTTGCATGTCTGGTCCAACTCTTCTTAGGCAATTAATTGTTCTGTGAAAAATGGTGGCACAAGATATAGAGCTTGTCGAAAGAAAGCTTTTTTCCAAGATGTCTGGGTTGAAACTCATTGTCAATGTGGGTCGGTCCACTACAGATGGAACTGCTGGGTGGCAAGTACTAGTCCACCCTTTGATGTCAGTGGAAACAACATTGGCTTCAAATGGGATTAAGGGGAGGTAACTCCGATTTTATACGTTCAGATAACTTCCCTTGGGTTGATTTCTCGATCTGACATTCCTCTTTGGGTTTTGGACTTGTCCAAAGTCACCCCAAATACCATGGCAATTATCTATAATTAATCTGAAAATGTCCTACTTGAATTGAGATTTTCTTTGAGGCGAGTTCTAAATGTACTTTAGCAACTATACTTTGGGATAAAAGTTGCCAGGAAGCGACATTGACCAGAACTGTAAGTTTCAGAATATAACTTGTTTTATTTCAAAAGTAAATCAGACAAACCTTCTGCGATATATTTGCTAGGGCAGACAGTAGTTTTATTTATCCATTCAGTGAATAGTACATGACCACTAAGCTGTTTCAATTACCAGAATTATTCCATTGATCACTGGAATGAGAGAGTATGTAATATGAAACTTGAGGAGAAAAACACAGTGCCAAAGAATAAAACAACCCGACTAATTGAATTACTTTAACCCTACCTTGTGGCCGGGGGTGAACTTTTCTCTGCTGCCCCGAAACGACAAAACCAAGGAGGCTGAAACTTGGTGACTTTTAAACTTATCTTATTGGGGTCATTTTGAGCCTATTTTCATATACCGCAGAGCAGAGGATCATGGGTAAATTCAAAATGGCGACCATGTGGTATCCGCGAAAGTCATGTTTTTCAATCTTTTCGCTCCATTTCTTCATATTTTCCTTGCCTAAAAGGCCTTGAAAGTATTTTATTTATGCAAAACTAATTATTCTATATTTTATTTTTTTTCGAGAGAGAGAAAAATCAGAAAAATGAAAATTTCGAAAAATCGCCCCAGAAAGGCCGAAAAAATGGCTTCCGAGAAGATGACGTCACTGTGATGTCATCATGGTGGCCATCTTGGAATTTTTTACGTTTCCCTGTAGAGCTTAAACCAAAGATGCTGTGTGGTAAGTTTCAGCGCTCTAGCCGTAGTGGTAGAGAAAATATATAGGGGGGGGCGGGCATTTTCCGCCCCCAAATCGCCCAGGCCAGATAGGGTTAATCACTGATTAGATCCTTTTTCACTTCAGTGAAATTTGTAGTTGGAATCAGATTTCACTGTTCTTCAAAGAATGAACAGGGCTGTTTCAATAGTACACATACTCGTTAACACTGATGCGTTATGAACTGCCAAACTTTATGCTGTGCTGTTTCAGTTCCAATGATAAATGGAAGTTCATTCAGTCAGACCGACACACGACACTGGGAAGAGGCAGATGTAAAACATGTGGCCCTGGAGATCGGTCATCGTATCAGCACGTTCAGAGAGTCGACGGCCCGAGGCCTTGTATTGGTCAAACAGGTATATATTATTCTTGATTCTAGTGCAGGGGCTTTCATCATTTTTCAGACAAATTGGTCTTACTGACACAAGCTTCATATGTGAGGCACTTTCTTGTATACAGTGGAAATGCTAGAAAAATTAATTGGAGAGTTTTTATTGGAATAGAATTGACAGACGGCTTGTTTTCTCTGACAGTAAAGGTCTTGCATTGATCAAAAAATTATAAAGATCAGGGTGACTCGAGTTTGGCACCATTATAGTTTTAGAGAATGCCATTGCAGTGGTGAAAACTTACTGGCTGTTCACATTCACACATGAGCAGTACGTAAGTTCTGTGCAAATCCTGAGGTATAATTTTATATGAATTTAATTTTCAAGAAAGAATTCCACAGAAATTTGTTCACTCAATAAACCCTTCCATCACTCACTGAATTTTCCGTATTGACAGGTGTCGATGTTGAGAAGTTACGCATCCGCACTTCCGGCTGGTACAGAAGGACTGGACGATGTGACTGCAGACAGGGACGGGAAACCTTTGATAGTGATTAGTCTTCATCCTGAGCAAAGTGAATTGGTATGCTATCAGTGGGGATGATGAAAATGGGGACTCCCACATCGACTATTCCAGCCAGTGATAACCACAGGTGTCTCTAGGATCACTCTGGGTAGTTTCCACTATAGCCCTTCATATGCTTACACAGGAGGAGCACAAATGTTTTATCATCATTCAAAAAATATTTCTAAATATTTAAAGAAGAAATCTTCTCAACATCATTTTACTTCAGGAATTTGCGCAATAAATATGCTCCGCGAAATATGATGTTCCATGGAAATAAGCCATTCGATGTGGTGATTTGGGATATGTTTACTTTGCGGAGAGTGGCCGTACGGTGCCACCATATTTGTATACAAAAGCGAGGCTCTATAGGCTGTGACGTTGTTCTTGTTCCATGCGACGTAACACAGGTGATGTCATTGGTAGCGTCATATGTTCTTCGCCACAATGCTAACGTTACTTCCACTCAACTCGGATATCATTCTTCCTCATCTCTGACGTAATTTTATCTCAGCTTAGGCGGTGCCTAATAGTGGTGCCCTACAGTTAGTTAGCGAGAAATAAAAACGCTCCATCTCCTACATCAAGTGGATTATTTCCGTAAAACACGTCAGTTCACAAAGAAATTATCAATGAGGAGGTATAGAGTGGAAAACGCATTTAGGTGAGTTCTCGTTTAAGTTATTGAGAATTGTATTAAGGTGGCACGTAGGGCAAACAGTTCTGCCAGGTGACTCCTCAACTGTTTACTGTGAATACCTGTGGTGTTCATCAATATAGGGTAATGTGAAAAAAAATGGGCAGTTTTCGTTTTAGTTTTTCTCTACACGCTCGTCAATCTTGATCAGGCGATAAAGTACCAAAAATGGCTTTTCTCAATAAATATGTCGGTACATGTGAGCATTTGGAGGAAAATCTTTCTTTCATTTATGGAAATGCTATCAGAATAGGAAAAGTGTGCTTTCATGGGTGAAAATGTGGCATACTTGTGGGAAATTATCCAGTAATCGAGCAATCAAGCACAATAAATTACAATTTGCAGATGACATGCTGATAATTTGAACAAAGACTCTCCAAAGTAGTATCGTTTAATGAATGAAATAAAACGTATGTGTTTTCGTTCAAATTTTTCACACAAAGCACTTTGAAGGACATCACTTCCATTATCTGCAGTCATTGGTACGTTATTGCTAGGGAATTGATGAGGTTAAAGGGAGACAACTCTTTCAAAATGATGCATATTAACCCTGTCTTGAAAGTAGAAGCTCATCCAAAGCATATTTACCTAATTTATGCCAGTTAAAAGAATGTCCTTATTATGGAGAGCCGTGACAGGAACTACCCAGAGTGACTCAAACTGAGAGTGTGATGATTGCTGGAACATGAAATGGTCAATGCGATAGTCTGCCATTGTTCTGGATAAAGTAACAGTCTCCTCAGTCCAGTGTATATATTGATTTAAGAGATGAGAAGAGTGGAATCGGTATGTTTTTTGTGATACATAATTACCATTGAATCAACAAGGGACACTTTTAGAGCACTTAGGGAAGTGAGAGTGATTACTTGGGCTAAAAAACTGCTTATCAGTCCTATCAGAGTTAAAGTTTTGTTCAAAAATATGACCACGTCCATGTTTTAGAATGACGCAAAAGCTTTTTGATGTAATGAGAAAGTAACTCCAATTCAAATGTCATCTTTAGTCCATTTGTATTACCATACCTCTCAGCTGTGAGAAGAATAGCTAAGTGAGAGAGTAGTTATGATGACTTCCATTTTTTACAATTTTATTTTCAGGGTGTTGAATTAACGCATCTGCTAGAAAAACAAAACTACGAAGTCTGGTGCTCCACGGAAATAGAGTTCTCTGAAGAGGATACACTAAGACTTAGTCAAGGAGGTGAGGCTGCATGTCAACATACAGATTATCTACTTCAATCATCGAATGGACAACATAGAACTGTTGAATTAATTTTTGCTAACCACGGAAACAGGGATATATTTTATCACTTGGTGATTGGATGGTTGCATGTAGCTTGGTTTTATTCCCTATTTTGTGACTTGGATCTTTTATTTTATCAACTCGTTTGCATTAATTTGATGATTGTTGGGGTTTGTCTCCCTTCCATCCAAATGCCGTCCGTTCCATGGTCTAGATTAGCGAATTGGCGGACCCAGTTTTTTCTCCATTTCAAGTATCTGACTTTTTCGAATTTACTATACCTCGTTTTCAATACTTACCCAGTCCCAAGGTGTATTCCATGCCACGAAGATCTCACAGTGAAACATATTCTTATCGACTGTATAGATTTTAAGATTGTAAGAGATTCTTTTTATCGAGCAACTACTTTGGAAGATCTTTTTGGTCGGGTGAGGGAGGACTGATTTAGGTTATTTGAGAGAAATCGATTTGTTGCATAAATTTTCAGGTGTGTAAGTTTTAATGTGTTGGATTACTATTAAAGTTATTAACTTGAATACTTTTTGTCCCCCGCTACTTAGTAGGGGGGGGACTTAGAAACACCGGTGTCCGTAATTCCGTGATTCCGTAATTCCGTAAGATTTTCTTGTCCGGATAATAACTCGTGAACGATTTAACCGATCAACTTCAAACTTGGGGTGTGCCTTGACATTGGCGAGAGGACGGCTGGGATTGTTTTTCAGCAATGTACATAATCCAATATGGCCGCTGTCAGCCATATTGGATTATAAGCAGTTGGATCTTAGATTTTCTTGTCCGGACAATAACTCGTGAACGATTTAACCGATCAACTTCAAACTTGAGGTGTGCCTTGACATTGGCGAGAGGACGGTTGGGATTGTTTTCCAGAAATGTGCGTAATCTAATATGGCCGCCGTCGGCCATATTGGATTATAAGTAGTTGGATCTTGTCCGGACAATAACTGGAGTACGATTCAACTGATCTACTTCAAACTTGGGGAGTGCCTTGACATCGGTGAGGGGACGGCTGGGATTGTTTTTCAGCAATGTACATAATCCAATATGGCCGCCGTCAGCCATATTGGATTATAAGCAGTTGGATCTTAGATTTTCTTGTCCGGACAATAACTCGTGAACGATTTAACCGATCAACTTCAAACTTGGGGTGTGCCTTGACATTGGTGAGAGGACGGTTGGGAATATTTATAGTGTATAACTTGACTGTCAACACCTTAAAAATATTTGAATGCAACCATTACCTCACCGCTCAAATCATACTCTTCATCAATGATATGAGATATCATCGACCACAAAAAATCGACCATAGAGGTCCATGTCCCCCGCTAGCAGCACCAGTTATGGTGGATGTAATCCATGTCCCCGCTAGCAGCACCAGTTATGGTGGATGTAATCCACCATAACTGGTGCTGCTAGCGGGGGACATGGACCTCTATGGTCGATTTTTGATTTTGATTGATCGTCGCTAAATAGCTGAAATATTGCTGAACGCGACGTTAAACCTTAATTCTCTCGCTCTCTCTCTCAAATATTTCCTGTAATTCTATTGTAATTTTCTGGACTTTACTGATATTGTTCATAATCTGTTGTTCTTCACAGATGTCTGGATGCTGTTTTGTTTTTTTACAGAACTCCAAGCTCTCAGAGCCAGTCAGTCATCTCAATCCTGTGACACGACAGATTCCTCGGTGGATGGTCGTAAACTTTTCCAAGAGAAAGCGAACGAGGCGGGGCTTGTCATTGTCGTACTGTCCCAGTCCTTTGCTCAGTCCAGGACATGCCAGCAACAGGTCAGTCATTGCATCACGTCGATTCTGGCACTCTATGTGTAATTTGCGACTCATATTCCTCATGTCAGCTTGCCCGCATCACATGATGAATTCCCAAATTGACTATATATCGGTCAAAGTGAAAGTATTTGTGAGCAGGATTTTACCGCTCAGCTCAGCAAATGGAATAAGTGCCCTGGATACACTCTGTGCATTCTGCGACAACCAAGTGCATTCTGGGGCTTTTGAGAGTATTCTGCAGTCGTAAGCATAATGGGGCTACGAATTGCTGTTTAGGGCATCCAAGTGCAGTTTTGAACCACCAACTGCATTCTGGGACAAAATAAACAGGTGCATTCTGGGACAATTCGTTGCGATTCAAGTTGAATGATATTCAAAGCTTGAAGATTCATGTATGGCATCATCCCAGAACGCTGCTGCAGAAAGGTTAGGGCTGTTCCAGAACAAAGCACAGGGTGTGGGAGAAAGGCAACAATTTCTGTCCCCAACATCTCTATCATTTAATACCATTTATCCTATCTCCTTGATGTTAGATGACTGTAAACCACCCACAGCCCTTATACCATAGAAACGAACTGCCTTCCCTTAGTCTGATCCCATATACATTTCGCTGAAACAACCCTTACAACTTTGTCCAAAGAATAAGTTGTAAGTTGAGAAGATATTCAAATAGATGACTTGATCATTCATCGAACTTGCTCTATTAAGTTCAAATGTGGATTGCATTGGTTTGCTATATACATGTATAAATAAAAGTTATGGTATCCCTGATATTTTGTTAATGATGTTAGTGAAAACTACTTTAAAAAAATATAAACTTATGTTGAAAACTTGCTTTGTTAAGCATAAAACTGTTGCAGATATACAAAAATTTGCGCATTTTAAGGAATGTCTGTAATGGTTTTACTATATTTACCCAGGTGTATTACTGTGAACATCGTAAACGTATGATTCCAGTGAAAGGTGAGGAGTTCCAGTTCCCCGGCTGGTTGAATATGCTGCTGGGATATGCTACATTTGAGGTAAGGACATGACAACCGCCATCCTCCCCACAGCGCATGCTCCATTTCACAGGCTCATTTATCATCCCTGCCTCCAATAGCGGAGGTTGACCTTTACTACGTTGCTATGGCGTGTAGGGGGAAAACCCACATATGCACGATTCAGTTTGAATCCGATTGAACAACTCCTTCAGTTTTGCACATGAGCGAACTACTTCTCATATTCTCTGTTCACATAAACAGGGAAAATAATCTCTAGATCATTCTTTTTAACACTAGGTCAACAGAGGTATTATGCAGACTTGAAAAGTAATTGAAATGTTTGGCATCTCGAAAACATCTATTTTACTATATATGATGTCACTTCCGGCGATGTGCGCGCGGCCCCGAATCCGGTCCAAAACTCTGACTGGTGGCTGGGGTATTATTAGACCCCCATCGAGGTGGTTGGACAACCACAACAAATGTTTTCAATGATTTGCATACTTGGGTAAACCAACCAACCTCTAAATACTGACATTGTCCGTGGTTTCAATACTTAAATTTAAAGTAGTTTTACTTTGAAAAACCAGGACCTTGTAAAAATGGACAGTATAATCTGGTCCCAAACATGGTCGGTATTCGCAGGTTTTGCTGTACTTTGTATCAGGCTCTAGATAACCATTTGCTTCACCATTACTTTAACAGTGATGTGTCAGACAATCAATGACATTACAATATCAACTTGAGAATGATGTTCATTGTCTCACTTTTCGTGACGGGGTTAGGGAAGGAAAACGTAGTGCAATGTTAGACATTAAACTGAAATTTCATTCAATCTACAAATGTATAATTATATATTTTACGTTAGGATTTAGCTGGCTGGCATTTTTCCTAAGGGCATGCTCGAGTATCTCAGAACACAAGCATCAAGTATAAGTGATGAGTAATATTTGAGAAGAAATAATGTGAACAGTAACAAACTGAAATATATCAATTATGCACAGGTAATTTAATGAGTGGAACAGAAATAAAATGGATTAATAATAAGTGCACATATATTGGACCAACAAGAGGTCTAGTACAATGGAATAATTATACTGCTCATTATTAATATGATCAGCTCAGACTCAATAAAATAGATTTCTGGATTCACAGCCACTGCCACATTAAATTTTTTATGTCAACCCTTTTTATCACCGACCTCAAAAAAATATTTAAAAAATTGTGTTAATCCAGTCCCAGGTCATGGATTGGTACCAAACTTTGGATATTACCAATTTTGGCCAAAGGGTATTGTCTGCATTGTCCGTTCATCTTGCTTGATTATGCAATATCTCTTGATGGATTATCGTCGGGCTTTCCAAATACCATGGTAAGAACCGGTCTCAGCTTCTCAGACAGCTTGTCATGAGAGGTGTCTAACTGGGGCCCCGTGTGGTTACCGGGTGTGAAAAGGAAGAGGAACCAAATGCAATATTCACTCACTCCAAATACATATGACATATGCAACTGGGGATGGGTCTGAAGCCTATCGAAGATTACTGAAGTTGACCTATTCATCAAGGTCAAATTGTCTAGTATTGGTTATATCTTTTGAAGGATTACATTTAGGCTCTCCAAATTCATACCGGTACTACATATGCAACTGATGATTGACTAGATCCCTTTCCAATTTGACTGACCTTGACCTATTTCATCAAGGTCAAATTCTACTTACTACAATTATTGATAGTCAAAATTCACACTACAGTACATGTGCAACTGGTGATGATTATGATGAAGAATCACAGGTACTCTATTTCTTCTAATTTTTCGAACAGCGAATGATCAGACAAGTCCCAGTTCAATATTGCCCAAGAGTATTGACATCCTACTGACTACAGGCTCTGTGTGCTGATAATGATGTGTAAATCATCTACCTTTCTTAGAAAACTTCGTCTACTGCTTCAACTTGTTCAAGGAAGATTTTTGCAGTTACCGCCATTGTTGTCAGCTCTCCGCGCACGTGGCACATATTGCACGATCCTATGCTAGGAATAGCCTGTGCAGGAGACTACCGATTGTCAAACAAGCGAAGAAATTATGGCCGGGCTGGAATTGACGGCGATCGTTGGTGATTAAAATTTATTAAAGATGTTAGCAAAATTAACACCAACTGTCAATTCATTTAATAATAATGCCGTTAGCAGACACAGCCTACTTAATCTGCTGAATCTAGGTGCGCGAAAAAAAGTGTACCTCGGATATGATTTAGGTGAGCGATGGCGCGCGAGAGCGACCGCTTGCCTCCAAACGCAAGGACTGTGGTTTGTGCTGTCAGAAGTGTGTGCAGCTGTATATTGAAGCCCACAAGGCTCTTGTTTCGAATTAGTGCCTGTGAATTGGGGGAATAAAGATAGACCTGCGGATGTCGCCTATGCCAATAATTACCATCTGCCTGCAGGGCTAAATTTTTAGCGCTAGTAATAGCACACCTGCATGCAAACACTTGCCTAAATTCATGTTACGTGAGTGATTTTTAGCTCCCGTAAACGGTCATATTTTATATTGTATTATATTGCAACCACTCGCCTGACCTCCAAATACCCTCTCCTAAATATTTTGACGTGAGCTATATTTAGCTCGCGCACTAATTCTAAACACAAAGCCCTGTGCCTGTCTTTGAGCCAAACCATCAATTAATTGCTTGACAAAGGGGAGAGATCTTTACCTAGCTTACATGTGTATACCCAAGAAGTAATTCGATTGTTCAATTTTCAAACGATTAGGATATCAAACAGGCAGAGTACAAGGATAGCTTACTGTCCCGTGTCAAGCAGGCCCTCGATCCCTCCTCCAGGGACAACCCCATGGATGAAATTAACGAGGCTCGTCTTATGCAGTTTGTGAGTATATTGTTCTTAAGCAGTTAATGAATATATTGTTAGTGAGCAGTTAATGAATATATTATTCTCAAGCAGTTTGTGAGTAAATTGTTCTCAAGCAGTTTGTGAATACATTGTGTGAGTATATTGCTCTCAAGCAGTTGGTGAATATATTGTTCTCAACCAGTTTGTGAGTATATTGTTCTCAAGAACTTTCTATCAGTAGAAAAAAGTTTCTATCAGCAGTTTATGAGTATATTGTTCTCAAGAAGTTTCAATCAGCAGTGCTTGAAATTTTCAGTAAGTCACCGAGGCAAACAAGCATGTATTGCACAAAAGAGTGCAAAGAGCTATCTCCCATGTCATAGCACCAGAAAATTATGACAGTGCATGTAACATTCAAACATGGGCTGATTCTTCTGTCATACATTTATCTAGTTCTCTTCCTTCAAATCATCCTTGAATGTTATTTAATAACATGTAGGGCCGTTGAACATGCTGCAAAAGAAAAGTAGACTTCTCTCAAGCGATAACACTCCAGCAGTTGCCGGGTTCATACTCCATGTAAAGTGTCATGAGACAAAGCATGCAATAGCCAAGTCTGGGTACTACAATATGTCTAGACTTTCAGCTGCACAAAGACTCATACAATAGCTTCCTACATGAAGTATCTACCAGAAAAAACTCATTCTCAATGGAGCCGAGACAGTTTTGATAAATTTGATGTAATTCTACACATTACTGATGGCAGATCAGATTTAGCTGAGGTCATGCTATGCAAGTGCCGTCTAGCAGAAGTTGTGTTTTGCTGCTACGTGTGTCCAAGCTTCCAACTTGAATGGAATCTCCCTTTCCTGTGCGAATTCAATCAGATTGTTTACATTTAATAGTGTCATTTAAGCTGTGTGCCACACTCATGTACAGTCTTGTAGTAAGCCTGAGGTTTATGACATATAGTACTACATTTTGCAATCATTTTCTTGTTGGTTGTATAAAATCTTTGATTGAACCATCTGTTTTGACCACTGTTTTGAAAGCAGTTATACATATTCGTGGGTGCATAACAAGTACCAATAATTTACTTGTCACTTTGATGAAAGACGGTAGACCTTGATTTCTCCTTGCCATCTTGGCAACTTCTTGAAAATTTTACTCGCCGTAGCTTATTTTTTCGTCTTCAATGGCAGTTAACTATCGTTACGCAAGGTACCATTTTCCTCAAGCCATCCTGTGTTTGGTGGTACGATAATCCAACTTTGCTTGGCAGGTGGCTGATCTGTGGCCACGGGTTCCTGTTGCTTCAGTGCATTTTGCTGAGAAGCAACAGGAATTTGATAATGTGGTGTCTAGCACTGTAATTGCTCTTGTCTTTATTCCGGCTTCCTCCACCAACCAAACTGACTGTCACCATACAGGGATTCCGCTAGGGTCTATTTGGGTCTGTCAACTGACCCATTCCCCCCACTGAATGAAATAAAAATCCCCCTTTTGGTCTGCTTGTAAAGAAGTAAAATGGTAGCTGAAGGTTTAAAATGTTACTTTATATCCCTCCAAGTCTTCCCTTCGTGAATATCAATGAAAACACATGTGGAAATTCACATTTGAAAAGACGGCAATTGCCGGAATTAGGACAATGACCTGACGGTTCTCTGAAGCACGTGGAAAATTTCCCGCTTCCATTTTCAGCATTTTCTGTCCATCCACCCACATTTCTTGTGTTTAGTGCTCTTCCAGCGCAGGCTACGGAAATGAAAGTAGAAGCTCTGGAAGGTCAAGTTAACAACAGTCACCATTCGGGTATATTATTAGATCATCTGAGGGCATAATTTTGTTTGCCATGATGTTTTTCAGGGTCGGCGTATTCGACTGAAATGTTTTGAATTCGACTGAAGAAACGGAAACTCGGCCGGTTATTTGATCATATCTCGCGTAATACTGGTTCGATTCTGACAATCTAAACGTTCCGAAATAGCTGAAGAGATTCTCTGTTCAACAATATATAGTTTGATGACAAAAGTGTTTTTATTTTTGAGATAGTGGGCAACTGAAATAATCGTGTCGACTTCGCTGAATTTTTTTCTGGACTGCTCTCACTATCAAAATCTGTTTATATGTGCTCTCCACCACATCCGCGTATCGACTCGGTTAGCGACCGTCCCGGAAGATTTCTGCTTCCAAGTTCAAATTATCGCGGTAATACCCTTATAAAAAAAAACCGTGGTTTACCATACATTACCATAGGGTAAAGTATGGTAATGCATGGTAAACCACGGTTCTGTATGGTAATGTATGGTAAATCCGAGGTAAAATATTGTATGGTAAAGTTTACCGTGGTTTACCATACAACGAACCGTGGTGAACCACGGTATTCCAGGCTGAACCATGAACATCCATGGTAATGTATGGTAAATCCGAGGTAAAAGATTGTATGGTAAAGTTTACCGTGGTTTACCATACAACGAACCGTGGTGAACCACGGTATTCCAGGCTGAACCATGAACATCCGTGGTAATTTATGGTGAATCCATGGTAAAAGATTGTATGGTAAAGTTTACCTTGCTTTACCATACAATGAACCGTGTTGAACCTCAGTATTCCAGGCTGAACCATGAACATCCATGGTAATTTATGGTGAATCCGTGGTAAAAGATTGTATGGTAAAGTTTACCGTGGTTTACCATACAGCGAACCGTGGTGAGCCATGGTATTCCAGGCTGAACCATGAAACTCCATGATAATGTATCGTGAATCCATACGGTAATAAATATGGTAATAAAATGTATGGTCAATTTTACCATGCTTTACCATACAACGAACCGTGGTCAACTATGATGTTCAATGGTAGACCGTGAAACTTCATTGTTCAAATCCGTGGTAACAAATCATAATAGTAAATCAAACATCAGACGAACCGTGGTAATTCAGGTTCACAATACCCAGCAATTTAGTGTCACATGTATGTACCATACACTTTTCTGAGACAATTTGTGTTTCTATGAAATGTTCCCTAAAAGTTGATCTTTGTAGAAAACAAGAGTTTCTTACAATAATAAAGTTTTATTTCATAATTATTACTTTCGAAATATCACACAAAATTGCCAAACTATAGGTTTACATACATATTCCATTACAAATAATGGCTCACATATCCATATATCCACACAGTATTAAAACCACTGATAAAACGTAGGTTTTTATACATTGACTGTAAAAACGTCCTGTTGAGTTCACACCTTAATCACACTAGCTCGCGCTAGCAGACAATGACACCGTTCGATAAGCCATGAAGATACTTCATATGTACCGGTACATCCGACTTAATCGTGGATAAAACAACATGGTGCCACTGCCATCAAATTTGCTTGCTGTTTCAAATGGGCGCATCAACAATGCAAGGCACGTCGTGAGCCAGCATACGACGTTCGTAAGTCTTTGTTATATTCTCCGTTTCAGAACCACACATAGGCACTTTAATAAAATACACCATTTACACCTCTGCTTGGAGACTGTCATTGTAAAGATCATAACTTGCCTTTTCTTACGGCTGAAAAAGGACTTTTTGTTTGGTTAGTAATCATGCATTCAGATGAATGCTATATATGCCGATCGTATACAGCTCATAATGTGATGAATTATATAGTTTCAATCAAAAATAAAACAACAATCTATTAAATAACGAATATATTCATACATATGACAATACTCGCCCTGATAAATCACCGCCAGGCCGTAAATTATAAAGAAGAGTTGTCTTTCTTATTTGGCCGATAGATGGCGCGCTCATCGTGACGGAAACGAGGCTAAAATGTCCGGCAATTGTGTACTGTTGTTTCATGGTTTGTGTGAGAAAATTCGCGTTGTTTTGACTCTTCACTGTAACCCAGCTGGCCTACTGTGTGGTCAAGCAAAGTTGATCGTTTGATCGACTAAACTGAGTAGCTCAACAATGAATATGTGTGCAGGGCATCTCAAATCCATGCAGTGTGTAACTTTCCTGGCATGCATGTTGTGTTCATGGTGTTACTCGTCGAGCGGACCGGGGTGGCGGATTATGGAAATGCCGCAAACCTTGATGTTTTCTTTCACTGCTGCATGTTTGTTTGGCTTTAGCCACCTGTGGTTGGACAACGATATCAACCAGATGTCCAGGGTATTTAAATATTCAATGAACGAACGATGAGACAGTATTTATCCACCGATCCAAAAATCTACGACTTCTCCCTTCAAGCTCAACAACAACAATGATATGAACAACGATACCTGGGGCATTGACACTGTGTGTCATTGTCAAGTCAACTGGTCAATGAAGAATGGCAAAGTCCAGAAAGTTGCAGCCCGAGTTTTGAGATTTAGCAGTGAGTATTTATTTTGTCTGTCTATGTAATTGTTTTATGATACAAAAACTTGCTGAGTCAACATTTTATTATTGTGCACAAAGCCGGCATTGGCAAAGGTTGTGTTTATAAATGAAACTTGATTGCGAAACATGTATCTTAAACACCAAAAATGTGCAAACATAGAGATTATAATATGGTTCTATGATATCGACAACTTCTAAAAAATGAAAATTATATGTTAGTAAAAACATTTTGTATCTCTTGATTGTTTGACTAATTGTTTGACTGAAACTTGCAGAATAATAATTATCAAGTTTTGAAAATAATGATATAGTGGTTGCACCATTTTATAAGGAGAAACCAGCATGCATAACATTGGTAAAAAGACATGAACAGGGAGAATTGATGTCACAAATATTTGGGGTTTTTTATTAGATAACAGGCCAGGTACTTGACTACATGAATAATAGAATCATTTCCAAAACCTTCAGTGACATACTGTACATGTTAATAATTGTAATATTGCGAAACGTTAATTTCTACATGTACTGAAACAGTAATCTGAATCAAAATATGTATTTTGTATTATTGTAAATTGTATATAAAAATTGTCCTTTTCACGAACAGGTGACATCGCAATCACAGTCAGAGGTAGCAGAATTGCGGAAAGAAGTAGCTGATCTACAGCGGGCAGTCGCAGACCTCCAGGAAACAAAAAAGGCCCTCAGGGCAACGAATGAATCCTTAGTGGCTACAGTTTCTTCCCTTGCCGGTTAGTTGAATTTGGAGGAATTAATCGAAAGTCTTACCAAGTAATTCTCCTTAAGTAAAATTTGTATCGTAGTTAGCCCCGTGGGGCTGCTGGGTGTCGTTAAAAGGAATAGGGCCTCAGTCCCAGTATGCTTGTCGTAAGACCCGACTAAATTGGGGAATAGCAAGCTCTCTATAGTAACAAATTTCATAAATAGTAAGCTCGTTATATTTAGCAAAGTTAAGAAATTATCAATATTGTGAAAGGGGTTGTTGTCGCCGTGTTGCTGAAATATAACTGGTGCGACGTTGATTTGAACTCACTCGTATCGTAGTTAGTAAACACGCGGGCTCTATAAATTATGTGAACCATAGCAACCGGGGTATAGAATCCAGCATATTTACCTCATTATGCCTTGGTTTGAACTCTTAATTGATTTTAAGTTTGGAATGTACCCATATGGCATATAAATTATAAAACCATGAATATTTCTCTTTTCAGGTCTTCCATCCTTGGTGGAAAAGTTATCCGATTTACTTCAGCCCCAACAACGAACCAGTCTGCCAACCCAGCATCTCGCTACTGTAAGCCCCAGTGAGTCAACGATCCACCACCAAGACGATCACTGTGTCACAGTGAGACCATCCTCCCCGACAACATCTGACATCAGCCCAGTCGTTGTCGATGTTTCCAGAGATGGAATGGAATGGGTGACCACGGAAGACACATCGGGGGCAGGTGAAGAATCTTTGGTAAGCTGTTTTCACATTTTGGAAATGTAAGCTTCATAACATTGATAAGCATGAAGATTGTCTGCTATTTGTTACTTAAACATTGAATGAGATGCGATAATGTTTTCTTATGCATACAACATAAAATCTGCAATTTATTTTCCTAAAAAGTCTCATTCATGGGACTAACGTAATGTCGTATTACATCATATCTTGTCTTTTCAGTTTTTTTTTTGTATTTTCACTTCTCTTTTCACACAACACTGATAAGCATGACCATTCTCGGCTATTTGTTACTTGCAAATTGAATCACATATGATATTGTTTTCCCTGTGCATATCAAATACATACAGATTATTTTCATAGAATTGAATTGAAATAAAAGGCATTGATGGGACTAATCCATTGCATCAAATTTTGCCATTTCAGTTTTCCATATCTTCTGGAATTTTAAGACTCGAGGAAGATGATGAATACCCTCCTTCAAGCTCTGTATCGTGACGAGTTGCTATCCATGCATTCTGTTGGCGGGGGGAAGCGAGCCGGGGGCCTTCAAGCAAAGCCAGGCATGGATCCCAGTCATGTCCGGGAGATTGCAAGTAAGTATAACAGACACTTTTTTGTGAAAATTAATTGGTGGCAATAAAAAAATCAACCTGAATAAAGCTTCTTTCAGTTGATGTCAGTTCCTTGTAGGGGCCATTTCCATAGACTGGTAATGTGCATAGGGTCCATTATAACTACACTTGAACTCATGGCAACCTGGAAAGAGTTACACCATCGCACCCCGTCCCACAAGTTTTCCTCAGAATCATTATGCGTTTATTACTCTGCTCCCATCTTTGTAGACCTGGTTATGTCACCATCAATTATATTGAACCATCTCTATTGTTGACTATTCAGTCAATGTTACCACTTTAATAATAAGCTGTATTATTTTACTTGACAAATATCATAGACTTGAGTTACCTCCCTTTGAAAGATGTAGACCTGGTTGATGTGGCCATCTTAAAATGATAAGGAACATTCTCTTGTGTTGATTATTCAGTCAGTGGTACCACTTTATTTATTCGCTGTATTATGTTACTTGACACGCATCATAGAATTGAGTTACCTCCCTTTAAAAGATGTAATTCTATGTTGGTCAGTTTACAGCTTGGGGTATAATATCTGCAGTTTATCTATAGTATATATTTCTTTCTTTTTCAGATTCAGTGCAGCAACAATTCCACCAGAAGACATTGTCGGAGATAAAGTTCTTCATGCGAGAGAAACTTAACAACGCTGCAAAGAATTTGAAATGAAGACAGCTGAAGAAATGAGGGGATAACATTGATTGTTACTTTAGTATAGGAAACAGACACACAAGGAAAGACCGACTCACATATATTATGTTTACTGTATAAATATTTTGTCTTGCTTCATTAAATCAGTTGAAACTTCACCCAACCATTTTTTCTTTTATTCGTTCCTGGGAAATAAGTCTGCACTTTCTTATCCGATGAGTTGCATTTGCAGTGAATTCGAGAGTTGCTGTTGCAGAATCACAGTTTCATTGTTTGTGGAACCCCACTTTATCTCCACACAGCCATCATTTTCTTAAAAGTTTACCATTAACAATACTCATTCTGATACAGTTCTTTTAGAGACCATTATATTCGATTTTGAACAATTGTCTGTAGAAAATTGCATGGCGCATAATATGATAATTTGTTAATTTATGGGGAGTGTGTTTTAGATACCATGGTAATTTGTTGACTAATTGTAAGGTAAAATACCACAATGAATCCCAAGATTGGATGATTACCATGGTTAAAAAGCCATGATAAAAGTATGGTAAAAAAATTGTATGCTAATTGGATGAGGCAAAATATGATAATTTGGTAATTTATGGTGAATGGTTTGTAGATACCATGGTAATTTGTAGGTTAATAGTAAGGTAAATACCACGGTGAATCCCAGGATTGGATGAATAACACGGTTAAAAACCATGGTAAAAGTAAGTAAAACTCACTCTGTTTTTGGGGGATTAGAGAAGTAATTGGTCATGGTAAATGGCCTCACTGTTTCTTGCATGGCAACACTGCAATCTGGTATGGTACCAATTAATGCTCGTGCTGGTAATGTACCACTGTGACTTGTACAGGTAATTTCACATCACTGCTCAAAGTGTAGTATCACTTACTAATTTAGGCTATAACATCATTGAAAGCACTCTGTATGGTAATGGTGATACCTGTCCCAAAAAACCGTGGTTTTTTTACCATACTTTTTACCGTGGTTTTTTTTTATAAGGGTACATACGTAGCAAAGAGTGTAAATAGACTTTAAACAGACGTTCCTGCTGTTAATCTTTATTATAAAATCCATCTCTAGACGCTCTCTCAGGCCATCAATTTAAACGGCAATTATCAAAAATCTTCTGCCGCCGCGAGGGGGGAAACCCCCCTCTCGGACTCTCCCCCTTCGGTCGCTATGCTCCCTCAAACATGGTCGCTTCGCTCCCTCGGACCCAGATTTTTTTTTCTGGCGGAATCCCTGCCATATGAGTGAAACAAACTTGAGTGTGACATTAAGCCAAATTTCCCCCCCCTGTCTTTATTGCACCATGTAAGCGTCTTGTGCTGTCCTCCATGTTCTACAGGGTGGATGGCAGGTGGATGGTTCCATGTTGCTTCAAAGATTTCTTCTTTGAAGCAACAGGAACGCAAGTTGACTGGGTGGTGCTGAGTTAGTTTGTCGTGATATCACCGAAATATTGTTGAAAGCGATCGATGTTAAAAGATTGCCACTCTACATTCAAAGATTGTCTCCCTTCATCCACAGATTATCTCCCTTGATCCACAGATCATCTCCCATTCATAAATTATAGGTCTCTGTTTAGTCACAGATTATCTCTCATGGGTTTGAGAGTCTCTCAAGCATGTTCAACATCATATCAAACCCAGCTGGTGGATATTTTAGTTTTAAGACTGTTTTGAACTTTTCATTACAGTTTAGAAATATATATTGTATGTTATACATTATTTCAAAATAGCTTAAACCAGGGCTTGTGTTTTGAGGCGAGTGATTAAGGTTAAAGGATACAATCACTCGCCTCAAAACACAAGCCCTGTTAAACCCTGTGGGCTCCCAGGGAAAACGATGTTAAATAAAACTCACTCACTCAAACTATCTTAATTTGCAGGTTCAAAGAGTATGGAAGAGAATATCTCGAAAAAACTGTGTCTACATCTCTGGAGGGACCAAATTTTACAACGCCTCTTCAGAACGGATCTGCAGGTAGTCATTATTTTGAGAAAAAAATTGCAACCTCATTTCCGGCATTTCTTGCAGTACATTCAACTGATTGTCCCCCGACACCCGACTATGGTATTGGGATCCGTCCGTCCATGCGTCCATCTGTCTGAGCGTCCATTCGGATTCGTTTCCGGACAATAACTTTTGAAAGACTGAATGGATTCTTTTCAAATTTTGTATGTGGGTACCTCGCCCCAAGATGTCGCTTGGGATTGTTTTTCACACCGATTCGCCTATAGATGGCGCCACCTGTGGGCCAAGATAAATTTTTGTTTCCGGTCAGTAATTTTTTAAAAACGGAATGGATTCTTTTCAAATTTTTCGTACATGGGTACCTCTCCCCAAGATCTCGCTTGGGATTGTTTTTCAGGCCGATTCGCCTATAGGTGGTGCCATCTGGGGTCCAAGTTAAAATTTCATTTCCGGAGAAATAACTTGAAAAACTGAACGGATTAGGACAAATTCGATAATTGGGAGTACCTTGTCACTGGATCTCACTTGCGATTGCTCTCCATGTCGGGTACTAAACGTTATGGTTCCAAGCCAAATCAATTGCTTCAATGTCGGAGGACTTGAACCCCTCGGGTTTTCACTCTTCTCAACATGTTCACAAGCTATGAGACGTTGACTGTAAACATGGTCATGCCTCCAGACAGTTGATCCAAAGTTCATCCTTGATTCTTACTATTTGTTATATGTTTTCTGTTAACAGAGCGATTGGTCGTAGTTTGGCCCATTTTGAGTCCGTAACCTTGGTAACGGGTGGTTTCTATGGCGTGATGGAATCTGTGAGCCGTGGTTTCTACGAGGAAACTCAGAGGTTGTGGAAACGTCATCAAGTCTGGCATATATTACCTGAGAGAGATCCTTCAGTATGAACACATTTTTCTCATCTTTAACTTTTTGCTTATGTTTTGCCTGAAGAACTAAAACAAAGATCCCCCTATCGGTTCTGTGACGATTCAATCTGTGTTCTGATCGAGATTAGCAGTAAGTTTTCACCTGAAGGTAACATGAGGGCTGCACAAATTGAAAATCTTATTTAACTCTGCAGGCCCCTTGCATAACCCCAAAAAACGATTACCTAAAAGACATACATGGTGAATATTTATAAGGTGCATTTGAAATTTCATGTTTCCCTCCTTTGATTTGGTTTGATGAAATTATGAACAGTCTCATCTATGTTATATTTCAAATGAGAACTCTAAATCGAGTAACATATATATATTAAACTTACTTACCACAGAATTGCAAGCTGAATTCAAATTTTGTTTTGATTTTGCCAACATTAAAAACTTATTACTTTCCATTGATGGTTTTACAGAATCTTAGCAAAAAGGCCTTACAGAATCGTGATGGTACTTTTAAAGCGATAAATTTCGGAAAGACAATGTTCTGTGGTAGCAGCGTGAGAGAAAGGGAGACAATCGTAGCCAGAGCATTTGATATCTGTGTACTGATTGAGGGTGAGTTTTTCGTTTTTCTTAACATGTCATTGATTTCTGGGACATAGTATTTGGTGGGATTAGTGACTCTATCGTATTAAGTTTCAGAAGCTATCCTCCTTTACATATTCAAAAACTCGGGAAGTATCTCGTTTAGTGTTGTAGCAACTACACTGTATTGATACCATTATGTTGAAGAATGGAGGAACCTGTTTCTGACCAGCTCTTTTGGTGCAGAAATATTGGGGTATCTAGGTTATGAGATAAACAACCCCTATTTACATTTCTCGGTTGGTACCGTATCTCTAAAACTTCTCAATTTTAATGAAATTTTTCTAACTGGTACGTTGGCGATGTAATAAGACCAAATTTTTCATTAAATCACTTGAACAACATGGTAGCATTGGACATGCATTCAATTGAGCTTCTGAATCCTCCATATATAGTATTACAATTAATTTGAAGTTGATTCTCCCAAAACAAATACAAGGAACTTTTCTTGTTGTGTTGTTGCAGGAGGACCTGGCTCTGCTCAGGAGGCTGAACAGTTTGCCTGGAATGACCGCATCGTCATACCCATCAGGGCCACCGGTGGGGCGGCGGGGGGCCTTTTTGGGGTGCCCCAGAAGATATTTAAGGTAACTTACCCGCAGAGATAAATCTTGTGGTATGCAGTCGCCAGGTTTCTCTAATTGAGAAGAGGATTTACGATCATAGATCTGAACAAGAAATTTGTTCTCCATAAAGACAAATATTATCTTAGGTCAAGCTATTGACATAAATGCATTTCCAAAGGAGTTGATTATTGTATGAACCTATATCTTACAGGTTCCCTCCTGGAAATTACAACCAGCTTCTACCCTCAATGCGAGCAATGAAAGCATTTTTTTCTTCAAAACTATGCTTTTCTCTGCCTTTTGTGAGAAGATGCGCCTGGTTACCAGGATGTAATTTTGTGACAACTGTATCTGTTGTTGCCCAACTTATAGATGTAATCAGCCTCAAAATTGATGGATTTTGTGAACTCTACCATGTGCATTTTTCAGCCAAAGTTTGCCAAAGGATCATAGGAATAATATTTAATGATAGTTGGATCATCATATACAACAAATGTAAGAATAAGTTTGAATAAATTTGAAACTCGACGTGTTTTCTGTCTCACCATTGAATATGTATTGTACGCGGAGATCAAAAAGACGTCACTGCGGGATGTTTGACTGACGTAGCGATGTTCACGAATCCGAATGCTGAACAGCTGCAGCCATAGGATAACATCATGGCTCATACCTGAGGTTTAGTAGAGTGGCAGATCATACGTAGACAGAATGCACCACACTTGTATACATTTGTGGACGTGGCCGTCGAAAAATATACGGCATGCCATTTATTTTTGACACTCAGTTTCTCTCATTGTCTCGTAAATGGTAGAGACAGGTTTGGTTTTGTGTGGTCAATCGCATTTTACTTTGTACCTGTTGTGATATGTCACTATCGCAGAGTTTGAGAGACATTGATTCCAGCCTAGATTTGAGGCTGATTACATTTTTAAGTCGTCATGATTTTATTCACATTTTGTTGTTCGTGTGACAATGACAGACTTTATTATCACCTTCTACATTTTCCGATTGGTTGAACCAGGTTCCCCAGTGTGTCTCCGAATCTGATTGGTCGCTGCTGAAGAAGACCGACGTGACGCCAGAGGAGGTCGGAGAAGGCGTTTCGAGGGTGATCACGAGCCTCTTCAAAAACCTGAAGGTGGGAGAGAAGACGGGCAAGGAACTCGCGCCCAAGGGAAGAAAGAACTTTCTCAAACAAGAACCCCATTCCAAACCCAGTCTCACCACAATGAAGACCATAATTCTTGGCTAGTGGCTCTGTCTCGGACAGTTATCACCATGAGAGCATGATCTCTTTTGCAAATACAAGTATCAGTCATGAGTCTCTCAGTCGTCAGCAATAAGATGAGTATCCTGCAGGTGCTTCATTTGCCCAAATGGATGCATCACTGTGATGTCATCTAGATTAGTGCACACGGCATGTACACAGAAATGAAAACATCCATATTCAGTGTGGTGTCGTAACATGATGAAGGCAGATAACCAAGCCAGGAATGATGTTCTCATATCGGGCATTTTATGAATGTGTCCAAATCATAACTTGTATAAGCTTTAAGTCCATTCATGGGCAGCCATTAAATTTTTTTTTTTTTTTTTTTCACGATTTCGAAACATTTTTGGTGCTATCCATTTTTTACTGCAAAGTTTGATTGGAAATTGTGTAATGAATGCAATATTTGCATACATAATCCTTCATGAACCCTGTTTTAATGATTTAAGATTTTATTTGGGAAGGAGTGTTAATGAGAACTATTAGATGGGAAAATGTTCATTTTAATTTTAGTATGTTCATACTACATTTCATGAATTGTGTACGTCACTTGTAGAAAATCTCTTTTGGTTTTTGAAGTATCTGCATATTTATGCAAATTTATTACAAGAAGGCGCTTCACTTATTTTGAAAATCATGCAAGTTCCGAAATGGCGATAGAAACAATGAATGTGAAAATGGTACATTAAAAAAAAATCACTCAGAAATTCATGTATTCATTCGGAAATTCTATTCCAGTTACTGGTATTATGAAGTGACTACTGTTCCTCCTTCCTTTGGTTATACTGGTCCTCCAGCAGTCCTGGAAATGTTTACGGTGCATTCACCAGCCCAAAAGGCATAACACTAAACTGATATAACCTGTTAGTGGTGGAAAATGTAGTTTTTTATTTGTCCTACAGAGGATCCAACTCGACTTGCACAAGTAGGCCCATTTATCATGGAAAGAGGAATATGTGCTTTGTAATGATAGGTTTGTATTAATTATAAGTACAAAATTTGTTCATGAATGGTTCTTACATTTTTACTTTTAAACCTTGGTGCTCATGAATACTGAAACAATGCGTCTCGTACTTTGCCATATTCTGTTCCTGTATTGTCATTCTGAATTCCATCCATCACATTCACATGACTGAAACTGCATACTCAAAATAAAAATTCGTAGTCAACCACGAACCTAGTTATGCTTGCTACAAAACACTGCCAAAAATATGTAGCCTATATAACCATGAGAACATAATGACTTCAGTCTGAGAATTCACATATTTTTGTTCCATATATTTGATTTTAATACATATTATTGCTTGTATATAGAAAATATATGTAAAATGTTTTGTGTTACTTGACAAGCCATGATAATCTATGCATTCCATTTTGTGTTTCACATGTAGGCTAATTTCAGCAAGTAACTTGGGCGACAAGAATGTTTTTGTTTTTTTTAAGATTCTTTTGTTTTGTGTGAAGAATTATCTTCTGAGATCGTACTGTTAGAAACTTCCAGTATCACTACACAATTTACGAGTACTGCTACATGTGAATACATCATGTGAGAATTTGTGGTATCATATTTCACCGTCACTTGATAGTGATTGCAAATCCCGATTCACTTGTCTCACGTTATGATATGGATGGTTTAAAGTATTCACCTAAACAGATTTGATTAGTTCATGCCAACTTTATTAAGTGGCATTATGTTTTTGCCTTGTCCTTCCCTTAAGCTTTTCCACATGATATCTTGGTCTTCTTTGAAGTACACAGGTGTGTTGTACGTGTTACCTGAATAAGCCTATTGATTTTGGGGGCAATTGGTAAAGGTCAAGATCACAGTATGTGGAAAATGATATATTGAGGTATACTCTATCGATCTAAATATTGACCATGTGAGGTCAAATTATTTGGGACGGAAAGATCAACTTCAGGGTGGTCATAAAATTTGGTCCAGCACATACTTTGCCCAGGGTGGGTGTACAGGGTGGGGCATTTGTGTTCCTGTGGATACAATAATCTCTAGTTTTTTGTCAAAATTTTGCACAGTCAAAGATGTGCACAGGCATATATTGAAGGCCATTGTGTTTCAATATGATGCATCAGACTGTGAAAATCCCTAATTTTCATACACATTCCCCTCTCTCTTTGCCTGATAATGATTGATAAATGAAAGATAATATGTGTATCTCCATTACACAATGTTACTGCTTGCTTGAGTATTTGTTAAGTTTGACATTTGAGCTTGAAGCGTATGCATTTGAGTTATACTGGACACTTTGTTTTGTAAATAGATAATTTTGTATATTTGTTCAATACACCAGGACTGATGTAAATTTATAGATAACCAATTATAGTACAGCAAGCCCTGTGTGGCTTCCGGGGATTGACCTGGGATGTCGTTGTGCACAACGCAGGTCATGGTAAGAATAGGCTTCAGCTCCTCAGAGAGCTTGTCGTAAGAGGCGACTAACTGAGGCACTCGTGGGGTTCCTAGTTTTGAAAAGGAATAGGACCCAACGTCGTGATATGACTGAAATATAGTTGAAAGCGACGTTAAATCACATTCACTCTCATTATATTACAGCAAGAATGATGTACAATTTACTAGTTGATGTATTTGTAACCAATCGACGATAACTGCACTAGTTTTGATTTGGATCCCCCATATCTGAGACTTCTTGGATATGTAAATTCCTTTCTGTCAACTTGATATCATATCAGATTACATCAAAGCTCTGCTTTACATGCATGGCCATAAGCTGATGAATTACGGGATGGTGATTTCTACCCATCTATCCATTCATGTCCAGTCTATATTCTCTGATAGTTTTCTATTTACAGCTGCTATTTTTGGTAAGTGGATACATTTTTTGGGGAGATGATGTGTCACATTCCAAACTTGATGTCAAAGGGCCAATGTCATTGGCCCTGAGATCAGGAAATCAGTGAAAGTGACCCTCACTGTCACCCCAAAATCAGCAAGTCATCCCAATATTTTTTTTAAACCTCAAGGGGGAAGAAACTCTCTTGGTTTTGAGATTAGACGGTTAAAGGTCACTGAATTCCCAAACAAAGCACTGTTGTATTTGGGGAAATCTAACTGTTGTGCTTCAGAATAAATAGATCTGTGAGTTAACGAGAGATCCTGAAGGATCTTGGCGCCCATCATTGTCCGATAATTGTAAGCTAATGACAAGAGGATCTTTTTGTCCATTGTTACTAAGACGATTGAGTTGTAATTTTGTTTACAGAATTTCGAATCTGATTGAAAAAGATCGAAAAAGGGACACTGGAAAACACCAAGATATAATCTTTCTAAGTTTCAGGAGTTTCTAGTTGTTATAGTACAAGGGAAATGAGCAAAGTTAGTCTGAAAGTGAATGTACATGTACGGAGGATCCTTCGTCTTCGTTTTGTAGTATTTTTTTTTTTTTTTTTGCACGTGTCATCATTGGGTACTGGAAGCGAAGAAAAATCTCTTTGACACTTTGGCATACTTAAGATTTTATAATTAGGAACGAATGCTAATTCTGTTCTGTTTGCTGGACTAGTTTGAGATATCTCTTTTAAGATACCATGCTCGAAAATAGTAAGATGGTACAATACTTAATACTGAAGGGATCCGGTCCACGCAGTACTGTTGAAACTTCGAATTTGAAAGTGTCTGAATCCTGATTATTTCCCTTGGATCGAAACATGCAGTAGTTTACAGTTGTCGAGTTGTGACATTGTGTCACAAGAGTGACGTCCCTTCATGTAGCTGACCCGCCAGCAGACGAAAGGGTGGGGTAGTTCACTTGCAACTGCATGGACTAAAGAAAACCAATTTAAAATTTGAAGAAATACATTTTAATTCCCAATTATTTGAACTCCTTGATATGGAAGGCGAAGATATGGATATTCTCTATAGTTAATATATAAAATATGCCACACCGTTTGATCCGCCGACTCTTGTGATGCAACGTCACAACTCGGGAATACCGTATTAATTGGATTTTCGAATCGGACCAAAAAAAGGTATCTTGCACAACTGGGCCACAAGGGGAATCTGTGTACCAAATTTGAGGAAGATCCATGGAGTACTTTTTGAGAAATCACAATAACAAAGTTTCATTGGGAAATCCAAGATGGGCGCCTGGTGGCCATATTGGATTTTCGAATCGGACCAGAAAAGGTATCTTGCACAACTAGGCGACAAGGGGAACCTGTGTACCAAATTTGATAAAGGTCCATGCAGTAGTTTCTGAGAAATCGCAATAACAAAGTTTCATGGGGAAATCCAAGATGGCCGCCTGATGGACATATTGGATTTTGGAATCGGACCAGAAAAGGCATGTTGCACAACTGGACCACAAGGGCAACCTGTCTACCAAATTTGAGAAAGATCCAGGCAGTGCTTCCTGATAAATCACGATAACAAAGTTTCATGGGAAATCTAAGATGGCCGCCTGGTGGCCATATTGGATTTTCAATTTGAACCGAAAAAGGTATCTTGCACAACTAGATCATAAGGTGAACCTGTGTACCAAATTTGAGAAAGATCCATGCAGTACTTCCTGAGAAATGACGATAACAAAGTTTCATGGGGAAATCCAGGATGGCTGCCTGGTCGGCCATATTGGATTTTCGAATCGGACCAGAAAAGGCATCTTGCACAACTAGACCGAAGATCCATGCAGTAATTCCTGAGAAATCGCGATAACAAGGTTTTATGGGGAAATCCAAGATGGCCGCCTTATGGCCGTATTGGCTTTTCGATTCGGACCGAAAAAGCTATCTTGCAAAACTAGACCCTAAGGAGAATCTGTGTACCAAATCTGAGAAAGATTCATGCAGTACTGCGAAATGACGATAACTAAGTTTCCTGGAGAAATCCAAGATGGCTGCCTGGTGGCCTTATTGGATTTTCGAATCGGACCAGAAAAGGTATCTTGCACAACTAGACCCCAAGGGGAACCTGTGTACCAAATTTGAGAAAGATCCATGCAGTAGTTCCTGAGAAATCGCGATAACAAGGTTTCATTGGGAAATCTAAGATGGCTGCCTGGTGGCCATATTGGATTTTCGAATCGGACCAGAAAAGGTATCTTGCTCAACTAGACCCCAAGGGGAACCTAGCTGTGTACCAAATTTGAAAAAGATCCATGCAGTAGTTCCTGAGAAATCGCGGTAACAAGGTTTCATGGGGAAATCCAAGATGGCTGCCTGGTGGCCATATTGGATTTTCGAATCGGACCAGAAAAGGTTTCTTGCACAACTAGACCCCAAGGGGAACCTGTGTACCAAATTTGAAAAAGATCCATGCAGTAGTTCCTGAGATATCGCGGTAACAAGAATTGTTTACGAACGGACTGACGGACGACGGACTGACTGACGACGACGGACCACGGACGAAAAGTGATTTGAACAGCCCACCATCTGGTGATGGTGGGCTAATAAAGTTCACTTGATCTTCACCTGGGTAAGTGATCTCATTCCAGAAAACAGATTGAATGCCGTGCAGACATATATTGAAGGTAACCACGACTCTTGTTTAACTGGACTCAAATTACTGGTTTCAGCCATTCTCACTTTAATCCTTAGACAACAGATTTGCCCTGCAGTACATACTTCCTTTTACCTTCCTATGGCTACAGTATAGAGTATACTTCCAATCAGAAAACTGTATCAATCTTTATGGGATCCTATGGATAATAACAAACTTTATCAGTTTCATTTAACTTTAGGATATATTCATCTGAGTAGCCTGAAACGAATGAACCCCAAGGTATATTCCATGCCACAAAGATCGCACAGTGAAACATATTCTGACCAGCTGTATAGATTTCAAGATTTTAAGAGATTCTTTTTATCGAGCAGCTACTTTAGAACATCTTTTTTCAGTCGGGTAAAAGAAGACTGTGTTTTAGGTTATTTGAAAGAAATCGGTTTGTTGCATAAGTTTAATGTATGTGCATGTCTTTTGGTGTGTTGTGTTGATTACTTCTGGATTGCTGGGTTGTTGACTTGTTTTTGTTAGAATACGTAGAATTTATTTGATCATCGCTATATAGCTGAAATGTTGCTGAACGCGACATTAAACCTTATAATTCTCTCTCTCTCTCCTACGTACTTCCAATCAGCGGTAACGGGACAATTAAACTCAAACATCTTTGACAAACTTGGGACATCTTTGACATCTTTGACAAACTTTGGTCCTTTCTTTGGAGAGTGACATAATTTGATACCATATTGACACCAGTTAAATATAACCAAAAATAATCTATGCTGTAGATATAGGCTGGGGAGGAAGACTACAAACCACCAATGTACACCAGGAGTCCGTTCACCGGGGCAAACCTATTGTTTGAGAATTAAAGTGGAAACGGAGAATTGGTTGATTTATTGTGCATGATATCTGGTGACATAGATTGTGTGACCTTCAACATGTTACATTTGTCTGGTTGGTGTAAAAACCTGTTTACTTGCAATGCTTGAAGACCAGGTTCATATGTCATTTAATCTGACTGTTCATTGGCTTCATATTGTTTTTATTTTACCCTGACATCCATAGTCACTGTGGCAGTTTTCTTATACAATGAAGGTCAACGGTCCAATTACTTAAACTCAGGAGGTTATTTTAAATGGTACATGTATATACTCCAATTATTCAATTACAGAATCAGATACATTTTAATATACATGTACACCAATTATTCAATTACAGAATCAAATACATTTTAATATACATGTACTCCAATTATTCAATTACAGAATCAGATACATTTTAATATACATGTACTCCAATTATTCAATTACAGAATCAAATACATTTTCTACCTAAGATACTTCAACCTTTAAATTCTGCAAAAAATGCGTGTAAATAGATTAAATTAATGAAATATTTTCAATGTAACTGGACAATGTAAAAATGATCCATTTGACTAGTTCAGTGGCCTGCAGATCAAATTTGTGAAGCAGAACAATCGGGGGAGAACCCCGAATTTGGGGTCCTGTTTCCCCAGATTATTTTTAATTTTCGCGCTGAATTTTATGCAATCTAGCACATGTTGAAGGTTTGTAAGTGTAAAATGTAAGTTTTTGGAAAATTTGGGATTGTTCATGCTTGATTGTGTACAATTTTACACATCATACAGTTATGGCCTTTGAGAAATGGGGCATTTATATTGACTGATATTGACAATCAGGGATAATTTCATACGCAAGTTCACCTGGCCTTATATGAAGGACAAGCCACAATGCATGTTAGATGGATTAGAATATTTTATCAAATTTTAACTCAATGCCTTCTTATAATGTTAAGAATGCTGAAGAGATATAAGTCCATTTTGTTAATAATAGTCTATACAGTATAGTCTATGGTATATTGTTTCTTTATTGGGAAGTGGCGGAAGAAGGGATGATATGTATACAAGTTACATATGCATGCTTGGTAGGTATATAATACTATTAGCATAATATCAAACAAATTACACCTCCATTATATTAAATTTCATAGTGTATATTTTTTATGTGACAACCATTGGACCACTTCTGTTGTATATTATGTTTCTATGTTAAGTGGCCATCTGCTTGCAAATAAGCCATTAACGCCACGCCTTCAATGATGTGAATATGTGTAGGTAGATAAATCGTGTTTGAAGTCATATCCCATAAATGGTGGGCTCATGGTCAAATGTTTCAACCTTCAATTTCTACATAAATGCTATGTCAATATTAGTTTTACGAATATTGTTGATATCTGCACGACATGGTCACAATAATCCATGCCAGATTTAGACAAATGCTTCAAATTCCTTACAAAAAGCTAAGCCTGTGCATTTCGGTGCTGATTTCACCACATTGGGCATAATTAAGTTATATATATAGTATATATGGCCAGTTGCAAGTACGTATTTTCCTAATTATTGTTCCAAATAACTGTGACCAGAATGACAGCAATATAATTCCCTATGTATAAAAAGTTTTGCTTGTCACATGTACCTCACTGATCAAGACTCAGCAATTAGAAATGAACTGTTCAATCAACAAATAGAATTACGTGTAATAATTTGGTGCAAAAATCGCATTTAATCTGATTTGTCTCCTTGGCATGGGACAGAAAAGTTACTGGAGGGAGGAGTTAATCCACTAAGCAATGCATGCTGAATGCTTGCCATATAAGTCAGGCGTGGTTCATGTTTCCCCAGATTTTTTTTTAATTTTCACACTGAATTTTATGCAATCCAGCACATGTTGGAGGTTTGTAAGTGTAAAATCTAAATTTTAGAAAAATTTGGGATCGTTCATGCTTGATTCTGTATAATTTTACACATCATACAGTTATGGCCTTTGAGAAATGGGACATTTATTTTAACTGATATTGACAATCAGGGATAATTTCATACGCAAGTTCACCTGGCCTTATATGAAGGACAAGCCACAATGCATGTTAGATGAATTAGAATATTTTATCAAAATTTTAACTCGATTCATTCTTATAATGTTAAAGGTGAACTGCAAAGCTTTTAATTTTATCTAAATTGTTGCTTATATACATCTTGGCTTATGTGACATAACTTTTATACGTTTTTGGGGCAAATATAGTTTGCAAAATTGTACTAATAACAATATTTAAGTTATCCTGATATAAATCCCACTTGAAAACTTGCATCGCTTGTCTCTCTTGGTTTGTAGAACGTTATGACGTTATAGTGGTCCCCTTCATTCAAGTTTTATTCAAATGTGACGTCATGCGACGTCGGATGAATGAACGAGGACCACTATAACGTCATGACGTTCCAAAAACAACGGGAGGTAAGCGATGACGTTTTTAAAAGTTCTGGCTCTCGGTATAAGTTTTGACTTCTCATATACCCAAAATAAAACAATAACCTACAGAACTATTACCACACATAATTGTAACAACTATAGAAGTTCTTGTTTTATGACATTTTAACAGAACATTGGAAAGCTTTTCAGTTCACCTTTAAGAATGCTGAAGAGATATAAGTCCATTTTGTTAATAATAGTCTATACAGTATAGTCTATGGTATATTTCATTTTGAATTTTTATGTGATGATGATTTTGGAATAATTTTTTACTGGCAATAGCTGTATGTTGTCAGTGAAATGTAATAAGCACAATTTTACATTGTTTGCCTCTGTTATTATTTAGAGGAGATACACATCTTTTATGGCTGTGAATTGCTGCTTTTATATTTAAAAGTGAAATTAATTTCAATCAATACATGTACGGTTAAAGAATAAAAAGGTTTCAGCAATTAAAGTATGTCCATATAAATTAAGTCACATACTATAGAACTTGTAAAAACTAAATGGTTGAACGGAAATTTTCTTTTTTGCAGCAATGTATAACAAAGTGAAATACCATTTCTTCGTGATATATTTAATGCATGTATTAAATAATCCATAATTGTCGTTTTATGTATCAAGGCTTGGGGGTGATGTCATTATATATTGAAGTTTTCGCAAACAGTGGTCCATGAAGAATGATGTATTATACATGCTGCAAAGAAGAAAATTTTTACCGAACCAACTGTTGTTTTTGTACAATTTCCATAGTAGATGACTAATTAATATGGACAAACTTCAGGAACAAAATTGTAGGTTTATCTATGTTCTGATTATTAGACCTATAAATGAGAATGTCCAAATACAAGTCAGTCTTTCATGTAAGTCTCTATTGGTCAGGTCTTTGTCTGTACTATAAAAGAAGCCGCAAGTCCTCGCCGTCCTTCCGTCCGTTGGTGCCACTGGGTAATATGGTACTATGAAAGGATCCATGGCACGAAACTTCGGTGAAAGAGACTCCTTAACAGCTTTTGATGAACTGTTTTGTATTCCAGCTTGTATGTTTTGTTTTGTTTTCTATTTTAACAATTTTTATGTGGCACATTAGCTGATTTCTCGTGACATGTTGGCGATAGATGCACTGCTTTGACCTCCTTACCTAACATGTCATTTTTGTTTATAATTGGTTCATTCTTATGATCTCTGCATTTGCAGACTGGAGTGACTGTCATGACCTCTATATGCATTTGCATACAATACTGGAAGATGATTGGTTCAGTGACAGCCTGGCATTGGTGAACTTACTCTGCTTTAAACAGATGTAGAGCTTGTGGACAGTAGAGCAAATGTGTCTCCTAATTTGAACACGGATTTCCTAAAATGATGAAGGTAGTCCGCTGGTGGTTTTGAGCTTTGGCGGTCATTTTCCATGTTTTCGTCGGTTTCCCCATTGGGTTATCTCCCTTTCCTAGGGTAAGAGATAGGGATTTCCTTTAAAAGTCTTCTAGCCGACAATTTTGCACAGCAACATTTATCAAATTGGATAAATTTTGATAGACATTGTGATTATCTTCAAACAGTTAGAATATACGAAAAAGTTGAGTACTATTTATTTGATTTTTTCATGGATATGCTTCAAAACCAAGGTTATTCCCTGTTTTCTGGGTTATCAAAGGGAGCATGGGTCAGTTCATTCAACAGTGGCTACAGTTGAAAATGTACACCAACCTATATTTTTTTTCTTTGTTTTTCCTCATATTACACAATTATGAATGCAACAAAACACATCATCCAAAAAATTAATTACTTTGATTTACCAGCAGCGGACATCCTTAACAGAGTTATTTTTTAGTTTTCCTACATTTTTTGCCCAGTTGCAATCTATATTTCCCACTTTGATCCTTAGACAAAAGTTTTCCCCAGTGCACTGACACATGATGACTCATGTTATTTCTGGTTCACACTTTTCCTCGCCTTTATATGGCTGCAGTATGAACATTATTTTTGATCAGTGATAACTGGACTATTTCTTGACCTTGGGTGTCCTTGTCATGGGATTGACCCAGAGCGTCGTTGTGCACACCCCAGGTCATGGAAAAAATTAGGCTCCTCACAGCTTGTCATAAGACTGGCGACTAAATGGGGCACACGTGGGGTTTCCGGGTGTGAAAAAAATAGAACTCAAATGTTGTGATATGACTGAAATAGTGTTGAAAGATACGTTAAATCATATTCACTCACTCTCTTTATGACTTGAAGTTGTCAAAATTTTATCATCAAGGTCGTTTCTTGGAATAGTAAGATGATTTGATTAATATTTACATCAGTTATCTATAGTTAAATATA
Organism: Hanleya hanleyi; assembly: GCA_036873755.1. Classification (NCBI taxonomy): domain Eukaryota; kingdom Metazoa; phylum Mollusca; class Polyplacophora; order Lepidopleurida; family Hanleyidae; genus Hanleya; species Hanleya hanleyi. The sequence goes on along the minus strand of JAVTVY010033158.1, from coordinate 88,900 downwards.
TGTCCCATGATATAGGCATATGCAGGGGAGCGCAAGTACTAACCACAAATATTATAGCTGGAACTTCTGCATCTTTTACTGTGCAAGGGCATGTGTGTTGCCGCAAACTTTGCTGTCAATTACAGCGGGAAAGAGGAATTATCACTGAAATTGTATTATATTGTAGTAACATGACAGTCATGATTGTTTTCACTCTGTTCCTGTGTCCATTTGTGACAATGGGCAGACTCGTGAAATTGAAGTCCATCTGTGCCACTGGTAGTATGTAGTAATATGGTCCTGGAAATGCTTCCCTATCCTGTGACTGTTTTGTTGTTTTTTGTTTTTTTTTTTTGTGGGGAGAAATGTGTAAGGAAATGGGTAATGTGCTAGTATTACTGAAAGTCTGTGACCCATGTAGATGCAGTACTGTACCCAGAAACTCTTTTCCCCTTCGATCGACCAAAATACATGTGTTGCCAGTATAAACAGATTGCAGTTAATTCAATTATACCGAAGACATCGGGTCATTTACCCAGTATGTCGGGTCAGACAGGGTCATTTCAGTTATGCCTGTTTTTGTGTGGAGCATGCTAGCTCATACACATTATGTCATGCATATAATCAATCCCATATGGTGAGCAAGGGTTGATTTGTTTTGGATGTATTTGCGGCATTCTCCCCAGTATAAAAAAAATATATATTTATTATCATACTCTTTGCCATTGTTGTATCCCCTGCATTTATTAATATTCTTGTAGAAAATATACGAATCACATGCAAATGAAAAATATATTTTTACAAAGTATCATGTTGTGTTTGTGTTCTTTACTCATATCGATCAATTTTGTCCCAGAGGTATTGTCATCGTCATGTATATCCATCCATTACCACAATATCTGCAGAACTTGGTTCAGTACGGCTACCAAATTGGGTAAACTTATTCATCTGGTTGTAATCCGAAAGTATTTTCTACAGCTTAACTCGGATCCCATTCAGTGAATCCGCTACACTTGCTTAACTAGGTTAGAGAGAACTACCTCTCTAAACATGAATTGCACGCAAGCACCTAAAAGGTGCGTGGACCCCTCAGCCTGTTTTTTTTAAGTCAAGTAGGATCAGGGCTGCATCTAGAGCCAATTTAGTTTCGGAGAACATATGGGCACCCAAAACTCAAATAAAACAAAAAACGAAAGTGTTGTTGTTGTTCAATTTGAAAGGATTTCTGAAGGAAATACTCCTAGAAAAGCTTCTGGGAGCCTCAATATCGATCTGATTGCATAGCTGTGTATTGAATTTCATGTTAATAAACCTCTGTTTTGTGATTGATCACAGGCTCTTTGCGCCGAAATTCACTTAAAAAAATTGGACCCTCAATAATGAATTAAGAAAAGAAACTGAGTTTGGGATCGGAACCTGCAAAAAATCCTTGGATACCGTATATAACAGACTTCGGTTTCACCTGAGTGGTGTGCTGGGATTACAGCATGCAAGAAAGTGTAGCTCTATCAGTGGCAATTTAAGCATTGCACAAGTGTGATAACAAGTAAACACACTGATTGACACAGGCCCACCCTTATCATTATTTGGGGGGGGGGGGGGCATAATTAAAGATCCAGGTATGCAAACTGGTTCAAAATTGCCCAGAGTCCGGCTAAAAATTGGTTCTCCTAATCACTCGTTTTAAATAATTTCCAAGGTACAGTAACATGTTTGGTGACAAAAATTGAAGCATTATGTTGTACCACTACCAGTTGAATGTGTGGACACAAATATGGTTCATGCAAAAGTTTTAGGATAAATCATATGATGTAGAATAGAATGATTTAATAGCAAAATTAAAGAAAAATGTTGTCCTTCATTGAATGAGAATCTTGAATGGACCAGGCTTTCTTGTATCGGGGAACCTTTAAAATTCACACTGAAACATGCAACCAAGGGTTCCCGATGGGCATAGATAACAGTGCAAAAGCTAAGCCATCAATAAATAATAATAAAAAAATAAATTAAAAATTACGAAATCATCACAGCCATCTGAAAATCTAATCATTTCATCAGTCAACATTCAGGAAGCTCTCACCAAAGTTTGGTCAGGCCCGACTTGATAGATCTGCAGATATTCAGCGGACAAGAGCATGTTGATGGGCATAGATAACAGTGCAAAAGCTGAGCCATCAATAAATAATAATAAAAAAATTAAAAATCATGAAATCATCATAGCCATCTGTAAATCTAATCATTTCATCAGTCAACATTCAGGAAGCTCTCACCAAAGTTTGGTCAGGCCCGACTTCATAGATCTGCAGATATTCAGCGGACAAGAACATGTTGACGGACGTACGTACATGGCAACGACAAGACCCCACAGCCCTATGGGCTGAGGGGTAAAAAGGAGGTAAAAAAGGTCTTCTTTTTTTTTTTGCTTAATAACTTTTGACTTATTCATCATAATGCTTCAAAATCGTCAGGTGACTCACCTTATATATTGTTACATGTCATAGCAGTGTCAATGAAAGTGTGCATAGTTTAATTGTTAACAGAGAACAAAATATGTTATCTGTTTTTATGCAAATTAGGTAGACAATTTGTTTTTTCAACACCATCCGATGTGGATAAGAATGTCCATAGTTGGCTGTGGTGGATGTCTTTTCATTTGATATATTCTTGAATTATCCGACAGGAACTACCTTTTTCACCTCCATTTTAGAGAGGTGGTTACTTGTCAGAGTATCATCTTCATTTTATCAAGTCAATTTCTACATTCCCACTTCGAACCTGCCTTGATTTATCTGGCCACCTTCAGTGTTCAAAATCCGAGTTATAAATTTCATCTACGAAAGTTCAACAAACCAATCAGAACCTAAACACCGATTGTGTGTAGAGTGACATCCTCGAGTAGCGGCATCTTTCCTCCTATGGTGATTGTGTTGGTCCAATATATAGTTCAGCCAATCAATAGCGCTCTTCTATGACATAAATTTGAATTGTTTCGAGGTCAGTGGCATCTCATGTCTATATTTATAAGTTCTTTGAACATAATGAAGGGGCCGATATATCAAGAGAAGTTCGAATTGGGGATGCAGAAATTAGCTTGATCAAATGAATTGCCACAGTATATGCCACAGCTCCAACTACAAGGTTGTAGTATGCTTCAATGGTATATGGAAGCGTTGTTAGTAAATATGAATAAATATACGGCATATTCCCAGAATGCATCTCAATTACTTGGTGGGAAGCTGACCTTTTCCCCTCAAGACCACTGAGTGGCTTCCAAGATGGGATAAACTGTATAAACTTTAGACAATACGCACAATTGTGTGCAGGTTTGACTTTGATTTGCCTGTCATCCAATATTGTTGCATAGAAAAGGACACACTTCAAGACCTCGCTCTCCCTCAGTCTTTTGCCTGGTCTCAATGTAAATTTCTCATTTTTCTTCAGAAATATTTGGGCAAAGATTTGCTGCAAAACTCCTGAAATATAATTGATAAAGGATCTGCTGCAAGATAGTATTGTCAGTATTTCATCCAGGATATACCCTTTTCAATGGGAGGTCTTAAACTGATGCCTTATCTGCAGTTCTTGGGAAGATATACAGAACTACACCTGTCCCTCATTATAACAGGGATCATTATAAAAATAGGTTTCCGTTGAGCTCAGCCACTGTTCTCCAATATTTAGCTGTAGTAATATTCTAGCCTGTAGATGAGTTCTCATACCAATACTTGTCCCTGATCTTCCTGTGTTTATCAACCTTGAGATTCAAACGTTGAGTGGTTGTCGGCTGCATGCCAATCAGTAGAAATCGACAGTTGGCCAAGTCAATCTTCATACGCTGGTTTTCATCATTTGGGCGGCTTCTGTTTTCCTACCACCTTGGCATCTCAACAAGTACTGTACAGCTTCCCCACATTTAATATCTCCCCAAAATAAAATACAGTATTTTCGATGGATATCTGTTCCATAATGAGCTGAACTCTGTAAGCTTAACCCTCTCTGTGCCATATCAATAGAACTGTACCCATAAGAAGTTCCACAATTGCCCGTCACTCCTGTCCTACTAAATTAGGAAATTTCTACACAAATATTTTCATAATATTAAATCTTGTCTGGAAGCTCTGATTATCGTCATTGAAACGTGACCTAGATGATGGTAAGTATCTCTTACCTTCATTAATGTTCAGACTGGAATTGATACCAGATTCTGGAACTGTCAAAACTACTGCTAGATTTGTTTATGTCGAGAATTTCATTTTGTGAAAGCGGACAGGCTCTGACATTCTGCAATTTCTAAAGCTTTGATAGTCCCCTATAATCATAAATACAGGACTCAAAATAATGAATCTATCGGCTTTTATCGATTTATACATGTATATAGCAACTGATCATTTCACAACGATGAACTAGACTGGCATACTGATTCTGTGTAAGTTATGATAGAACATGAACCATGCAAAGCACTGAGCACCCCTCGGCCTCGACGGTATTAAAACAGGGCCCTTATTGAAGAACAGGCAGTTGATAACAAGCAATTGGTGACATAATTGATTGTTTAAGAAACCTTCTAGTGAATCGGGGTATCAGTCAATCGGACTAATTTTTATAAGGTTGCTGTACATTATCATATGTAATTTGTACTCCTGTATATCCTCGAGACATGGTGGTAATGATAGACATAGATGGACATATTGCATTCGTATACACATGACAATATTTCAATGCCAATTTTGGCTGAAGCCCAAGTGGCCAGTGTAAGCCAAGGCATAATCATTCTTGAGTTATGGTAGTTAATATCCAATAGGTGTTGAAAGGAACGCTTTGACCCAGTGACCCCCAAAAGGTATGTCAATCTCACTTTGCGATAGACCACTAGCCATGATCACATGCATGTGATATGCCAGTTTGTTGCTCTCAGACAGTCATTTTTCAGATAATTAAGGGTTTTTTGTGATTTTTTTCCTCGAACAAATAGGTCAAGGTTGCCCATTCGCAACTGACATCTTGTCCATCACCAAGTGCAAAATTCCAAAAGCCTGGCACTAGGTCTTCAAGAGATACATGCATCATGAAACAGCAATGATGGGCAAGAAAGAAACTCTTCTATCTAGAAAATATAATTTTATTACATCTCATAGAAAACAAAGACAATATTAACGTTTACAACAATAGGATGTATGTGGAATGAACAACTTTGGTTTATCACATAATTAAGCATTTAAAGTGTAACTGTGGTACTTTTGCAAGTTTACTGTCCTATTAAAGAAAATCTTCCAAATTATAGGATTTATATCCTGTTTCTTGTTTTACGACTTTAATTTCAACAATTTCAATGTTATTAATGTTATTGTAGGGCACAGTGCCACAAGCATGAGTGAGTGAGTAGTAGGGTTTAACATCATTTTCAACCTTGTTTCAGTCATATCACGACGGAGCCTACATGTGCCAGAACATGAGAGTGCTCACAGTACCTATTACCCTGGACACTGATCAGCCCAGCCAGTACAGCACCCGGTCACCCATCCAAGTATTGACTGAGCTTAACGTTGCTTAACTTCGGTGATCTGACGAGAATCTGTGTGTCCAACGCTTTAAGCCGTACCTCGCCACAAGCATGTCGGAACTTGTGACGTTATTATGGAATTATTAACCACGTCACAATGCAACATTGTTGCAAATCTGTTCAATTCTCTGCATTGCCGCGACGTCCCGCAGACTGCCGGACGCTCGAACTACGACATTGTCAACGTCATCTCTGACGTCAAAAGAGATAGTGGAAATTTCTCTCCAACTGTAGAAAGCTACCTTTGAATCCTCTGAGACAGACTACGAGTGAAATGTTGGGGAAAAACTTTATTACGTTGTATCATTCACATCATTATCTTGAATATGACCACAAGTACCCCAGTTACACTTTAACTACATAGTATAATATTATGAAGGGGTACCGTAAAAGAACTTTGTAAAATAGTTTAGTTGTTAATCAAATGAAAAATGAAGAGATCATTCCTTCATGAAAGCAGACTCAGTAAAGCTGTCTTTTAAAGCTGTCGGGTGAAAAATGGCTCAATAGTATTTGGCATGATTGAACTGAAAATGAGAAATCAAGCTCACATATCCCACACTGAATATGTGAAAAGCAAGATATGCATGTGGGTGAACCACAGTGGCTGCCATTTTGGATTCAGGCATGATGATTTGTGAGTTATTCACGCACGAAATGACCCAAAATAATTAACTGTACTTAAATATAAACTTTGTTCCGTGTTGAGCAAAACGGTTCATGGACATGACAAATAAAAGCCCTCTCCAGTTAAAAAAGTTTACATTATTAAAAGAATAGAATTAATGCAAACCCAGGACAACAGTTCAACTACAGATTTTTATAAAAATACATTAAAATCGGTAAAAGTTAATAAAGAACTGTGACCTTTGACCTCAAAATTAATAATTGGAGCGAATTATTTGAATTATCGTGCTAACAGAAAAGTATGATGCACACAGACTATAGACAGCGATTATATATACCCCGATCGGAGTTCAGCGAGGATTAAAAAAAAGTATTAAACAGAGACGGTTATGTAACAAATATGATAGATATATGAAATTCTAAAGAATTCACTCACATTCAGTACAAGGCAACAATATTTTGATTTTTGTCCCACATTGGAAACCAAATTAGAATACCCATGGTACAATAATGCAGTATTTGGATATGAACAGTCTATAAAGTATTTCGCAGGTTTCATGCATGGACCACCAGTCTTTCTTATTTCGTGTTTCACCACCATGACCACCTGAACTGCTTTCAACTTCTTTCACACCACACTTTGATGGGCATGACCTTAAAGCTGGATAAGACAAGATCCCGAATATTTGGGAGCCAATAAATAGCGAAGTGGGATGCTAATTCATCAGGATAGGATAGAAACACAAGGTCTTTTAGTTCTAAAATAGCACGCACACATGTCATAAAATTACCCACAATTAATACGCATTTATGAGATATTCATTATAGAAAATATAAGGGGGAATCCAAATAATAAAACATATTTTACAGGAATATATTCCTTTTATACTGATACGTTCCCCCAAACGTTACCCACTCACTCCTATGAAATATTTAATCATATCACAGCTATTATAATACATGTACACAGGCATATACTGGTTTCTCAATACATTTTACACAAACTCAGGCTCATCTCAAGAGACCTGGGTCAGGGTGAGGTATGTCAACTTTGTTCAACTACAGACAGGTATAAATACATAGGCGCTGCATAGCTACATGTTTTTTAATTGCCATGTCTTCTTACCTGTGGAAGACAAGCAATCCTACCATAACAGAAATCGGGGGGGGGTTTATGTCACACTCAAGGTTATTTCACTCATATGGTGACAGTCAGTTTGGTTGGTGGAGGAAACCGGAATGCCCGGAGAAAACCACTGCCTGTCGGCAAGTAACTGGCAATCTTTCACACATGTACCAGCTGGGCTCGAACCCATGCCGTTTCAGCGGTGTGAGGCTAGCGATTACCAGCGAATCGCCTTATACCACTCGACAACCGAGGACCCCTACCAGAAATGGAATAGGAAGCATGCATGTTGTAAGGGGATCGTGTTTCGTGATTGTTCCTGTATTACGAACTTCTCCAATATTACATTTTCTTTCAAATGTGCATGAAAGTGGTCATAATTTGTGCATTATATACAAACAGATTGGGTGATTAAAGTTTGTGGTTTCTTTATCAGCTCCAATATGTACTGTCAACGCTGTTGAAACTTTCTGCCGTGAAGTTCCAGAGAAGTTCTGTATGAATTCTGTATTGTCCACAGGCATTGTCAGTTTGTGGTTTAAATGTTCCAGAGAAGTTCAAATCAACTCTATTTTGTACTGTACATTCTAAGGGATTTGGTACTTTGCGTTGGACACAGATGGACCAATTAAAGCTTGTCCTTAAAAAATTCTTGAGCGGTTCTGTAGTCTCAGCTCTGTACTGTGCAAAGCCATTGAAAGTCGGAGAAGTTCTGTATCAGCTCTGTACATGTACTTTGAAGAGCCATTGGAAGACAGAGAAATTGTCTATCAGCTCTGTACTGTCCATAGCCACTGAAAGTCAAAGAAGTTCTGTATCAGCTCTGTACTGTGCAGAGACATGGCAAGTCAGAGATGTTCTGTACTGGTATCAGTTCTGTACTGTCCAGAGCCATTGGAAGTTTCTGGTTCAAAAGTTCTAGTGAAGTTCTGTATCAGCTCCATTCTGTACTCTCCACAGCCACATTCCGATAAAAAAGATTTAAAGAAGTTCTGTCATTCTGTACTGTGAAAATGTCACACGTACTGTGTTCTAGCCTTGTCTGCAGCCTCGATGGCCTTCTGTATCATCATGGAACACTTCTCTCGTCGTACAAGCTTGTTTCCTTCAAAATAGCCCTCATTTCGTGGAAGCCCGTGTGTGCCATCAGAAAATGTGAGAAGCCCTTTCAAAGAAGAAAATAAACAGCATGTATGATCATATTTTATGTGTTAAGAAGGAAGTCAAAAGGTAAAATGTAGAACTCATTCTCGAGGGAATGAACTACAGTTCAGATGGCAACAGCTTTCATGGAACTGTAGTTACAGTTTGAACGAGGGTTCCAAAACTGTCATCCATTCCTCTAACATTATTGCCAGGTTAGGGGGATTCTGCTCTCTAAAATGGAGGTAAAAAAGCTTGTTTTTCCTTGATAATTTTGGATTCCTGCTTAACATGCAATGCTCCAAAACTACAAGCTGAGACACATTAATTTATCTATTGTTCATTTCCTGAAATTAATTTGCCATTTGAAGAACCTGACAATGTTGTTTCAATAGAGGGACAGATATTGGCCTATTATAATACAACTAAATTGTCATCTATCTAATTCGCATCATAATAGGCCAAATATTTGTCACACTAGTAAAACAACATTGACTGATTCTTCGAATGACAAATTAATTGTAGGACATGGAACAATAGACAGATTATGCGCCTGAAGTTTTAGAGCCTTGATTAAGAATGAAAAGTTATTAACCGAAAATGACCTTCTTTACCTTCATTTTGACGAGCAGAATCACCCTAACCTGTTCAGCAAGTTCAGGTCAAGGTTGAAAATAACTGAAAGGGTGTGTAGCATTTGACATGGACTCGTAAATGGCATTTAGTAATGTACAATCAGAGATGATACTGTAGTTTTAGAAAGGATTTTAAACAAATTGAAGGGCATCAATGGATATCAATCATCCAGCTTCAAAATTCAGTTGATTGGTCAAATCAAATTTCCAAAAAGAAATCCGGTGTTCTTATTGGCTTGTAGAATCTGCTGGAAGGTACACCTCCAGCCAATCAGAGAATTTCTGTGAATGGTCATTATACTAACCTAAGCCCCAGATCTTGCCATCCCGAAATTCTCCCTCGTACTTCATGTTGTCACATCGGACAAACTGGCCACAGCCATTGAACTTCCCCTGGGAGAACTCTCCTTCATATCTGCAAGAACATCAAACACAACCCAACATTGAATAACACGTTGATTAAGGGTTTCATATCTAAAATCAGACAAAACTTATCCATTCGCACAGCTGGTTACCCTTGTGATATTTAATTGACCCAATTATACTTTGGTCACTCTGACAATACTCAGGCCTGCAAGTGCCTCCTATATTTCTTATATTTCCTATATTTTTGAGTCATTCCTATATTTTCCTATATTTTACTCAAAACGTCCTATATTTCCTATACTTTGACTTTTTCTCATGAAAACTTTCACCAATGCTCTGAAATGAGTCAAATTGGCACGAGGGAATACATTTCAGAAAAAAATATGAAAACATTTGAATCCCTCTTTGTTGAACGAAGCAGCAGAACGGGTCTCCTCAATCACCACCACTATGACCACATTAAGTGGAAATAATTTTATTAAACAATTTTAGAAAACTACATAATTTGGAACATACAATCTAGTACATTGACCTGTACCTGTACTCCTTTATTTCCTATATTTTATTTTGAAAATTCCTATATTTCTCCGATATTTTGGCCAATTTCCTCCAATATTTTCTCCTATATTTTCACTGTGAGCCACTTGCAAGCCTGAATACTGTTGGTTACCCTTGTGACATTCATTAACCCAATGATATTTCATCATTCTGAAATAATGCTAGTACCCAAGATATTGTCCGGACAAATTTTACCATATCGACGGACAGACCCCTATATGCCCCCCCCCCCCCCTACTTAGAAGGGGGTATAAATATATCTATTTCTTGGAAAAAGCTTCTAAAAGCTCCGGTCATCGAACCAAGCTGACCCATTAATGGTCTTAGCATAATATGAATAGACTTGTTTCAGGCAAACTTCCATACTGTAGATAGACATGTACAACTTGGCAGCCATTGCATGTAAGTACAGCTTCAAAGCCCAGGTACTCAAGCTTTGATCAACATGATCAAGTCAATTATACATATACGATGGACAGCCTGGCCTCAGTATATATACATGTAAATCAATAGAATCTTTGCCCTGTTGATACGCAGGGGGAAGTGAAAAAGAAAAAGGAGGATTTTTACCTTGAATTTCTGTTTCGAAATTCAGCAAAGGCTGATTTAATTCATAATATAGATTTGTAATGACAAAAAATATCTTCCTAAAATTATAGATGTTTTAAAATAGGATGTACATCGACACATTTTGTTTTTCTAATTCCTGTACATGTACGAACATCAATATTTAAAAAATATATATATCTATTGGAAGCTCAGTCGTCATTAATTTTGAATTGTGGTGATAATTTGAGATGGACCCCCTTCCTATAATCATCCTCAAGATCAACCCAGAAATGCATAAAGTAATTACATAAAGATTTTGTCGAATGCGTCAAAAGCTTTTATATTCGGCTCACAGCTCCATCTCCGCACAGGTAGAGAACTCGCAGCAGCGGAAACAATGGCTTTTGTGCCTGCCCGGCACATGTGACAGGAGATAAATGTAGAACGTGGGATGTGCCATCACTTTTCCCTAATTGCTCGGAGGACCGGACCAAATTGCTGGCAGACTGAATGTCACCCTAATCAATCAGGCAGTTTTCACCGTTATAAATCCAGGTGTGCTAATAGATCCATATCCCTGTCTTCAGGGAAAATCAAAATGATATCTCTACTTGCTTTTAAAAAATATATACGTATATCGCCTTAGAAACTATGCTCAGGTGAAATTTATGCTTTAGTTCGTGTAAATATATTTGTAATAATTAACCTGTTCTGGGTTTTTCATTTTATTTACACCTGTACTTCTTCCAAATTCATTGTTCAGGTGAAATATTTTTAATTCCTCACAAAGAATATATATACTGTACAGGTAGTGCATTGAATATACATGTAGTGCAGAACTACGGTAAGTCGTTTACCAATTCAACCAGCCTATTAGAATTTAATCGCTCCCTGAATTTGTGGAATAAATTTTATCAGTTTTTTTCTGGTGACTGTTTCTATCACACTCTAAAATCCTTTAAAATAACGAAGAAATAATGGATTATTTGCATGATTTTGGACCATTTTTGTCAAATTCCTGTTCTCATAAACTTGATCCCCCTCCGATTTTGGTGGGAAATTTCACTTTTTATGCTTGAATTATTAGGGGAATTACTGTTCTATAAAAATAATGATCAACTATTGTCTTTTGGCATGATCTACCAAATATGTTTCCTGTATTTCCCGCAAAACCATGTACAGGAAACAGTAATTAGTGCGTCTGCAAATTCCAGGTACGAAATAATGAACCTGTCATTATTTACCGTCATTACCAAAATTTATGTTGATAAACACGAAGAAACCACCAACTATGTGTATTCTGTTTTATTTGATGTCTTCAAAATCATGTTCATGCGACAATTATATGTACCGCCCTGGGTTGTGCTGCCCAAGTAGATGATAATTATTCCGCGTCTATTCGCCATCATTACTACATGTATACGTATATCTATTATTCAATATCACGGTCAGGTGAAAAAAACAACTCTTCATGTATATTCACCTTAACCAGGTGTGATACTGAATAATAACTTTGATGAAAAAAAATCTTAACGTACCGGATGTTTTTTTATTTAAATATACATATTTCTGTCAAAATCATGTACAGGTGAAAATCGAGGCCCCTGTAACATTTCAGGTGTATGATAATCGACCCGTGTCTATTTGGCATCATTACCAAGGTAAATACAGGTAGCGAGACACACTTTTAGCAATAGTCTAATTGTGCTCTGCAGTTTCAGGGAACCCCACTGAGCACACAAAATCTACCCATGTCATCTCCATTCAGCCGTCGCTAGGCAACAGGCCAGGTTGATTCCTATGGGTGATTTGCCTGGCATTGTGCCCCCAAGACCACATCTATGCACTCCAATCGTTGGCGATGATCCTCATCTCGCTATATTTGGCTGTAGAACCTTTACCTGTAAATCGCAGTGCATCCTGAGCGTGTTAATTTAGTCGATGTACAGAAATCAGGTGACGCTCTGAGCTAGACTCGTGCACAGGTGTATCTAACAGACTAGACCTGACCCATATGTTTGGGGATGATTTAATACAAATATGATTAAATATTTCACCTTGGGATTATTTCAGGGTGCATTTTTTTAATGAAACTCATACATAAATTTGTATGTCAGCTAGGAAATCAATCTATAAAGTTTATGTATTTTTTTTTTTTTTTTCACAATCATTTTATCATATTTTTTCTCAAATTATAGATGTGAAATGTAATACTATTTTCTTTATTTTGACATGCATGGATGTAAGTAAAATGATTTCTTTTTAATTGATCTGATGTAATTAAGTCAAGTATTAGTCCAGTATTTCAGCAACAGACAGTGACCATCCGCAAACTTATCCTTTACAAATCCCTTTACATGCTTTACAAGCTGAATTATAGTCCCAAATTTCTCAAAATTAGTCCACTTCCAAAAAGTCGACCTTTACAACAACAAAAAAACAACTATAAACAAACTGTAAACAACCGTTAAAGTTTCATACTGGTGTGATGCTAAACTGTTGTAAGAGGTTATATTTGACTTTTAATAGCGTTTTACTGTTTATGGGAATGTCAAAGTTTTTAAAAAACGAACTTTAAACCCTCCATTACCACATCTGTTTGGAAATAGCGAAGACTGCGCCCTGCTGACGCATGATGTCGCAGTCTGTTTATGATCATTCCTAGCAAGCAATATTGTATGAGTTTTCTAGTCGAACTTTAATGCCAAAAATGTCACAAAGCTGAATGTAGTGTATTTGTTTATGTCATGATGGTGTTGTCATACTGAATTGTTGTGCAACGCACGTCACAATAGGATGTTTATTTTGATGTCATTTTTTGTAGAAAAGAATATGAACTTCTTGTTTACACAGCTTTTCTGTATATGTTTTCATGCAAAGTATACAGGGGGTATTTTGTGGAACCTTTAACAGATGGCATTAGGAGTCTGATGCACACTGAACAAAATCACCAGAAATTTTTATCAAAAGTAGCGCAGCTCAGAACTTGCTGGTAACAGTCCCCTGCACGTTCATGCCAAAAATCAAGGTTCTAATATCAACGGTTCTCCTTATTTTGCCGACAAAAGGATTGGGATGGACTGACCGACTCACTCACTCACTCACTCATTATAGAACAATTTGCAAATGGTAGCCTACTTCATAGGAAAATAGTAAACTACTGTGAACAATCGTAAACAAATTGTAAACAAGTAATAAACTACCATAAACAAAATGATCCACTGCAAATAAAGCTTTTGAAAACTATATTCACACTGATATTTGTATCCTTATCAGCATCATAGGTTGTGGCCTAGCAATACTTGGTCAGTCTACACAGAGAACAACTATGAAATTCAGCGAGTTCATCAACACTGTTTCAATGAAAAGTAGGCCTAATAATGAACATCAACTTGGACCAGCTATTTTCAGATCATACAACATAGGCATGTATATAATGTTTGTAGTCATGGTCATTCTGCTGCCCTTAATTGTACCAGTTCAACTCAAAATTTTGACCAAAATTGAAAGAACTGAATTGAATAAGATACATGTAGTAGATTGTATTATTGTTATGAATTCTGCCTTTCAATTTAACTTATCTAGTTGATGAAATAAAACATACACCTTGATAAAATTGCTTACCTGAAATTTAGCATTTTCACAAAGATGTTGCGCAAGCAATTTATTCAATATATTTCTTTACAATGTAAAAGTTCATTACTTGAAGTCTTGACCTTCAAGAAAAGAAAAAGCAAAGTTCTGAGCTTTTGGATTTGAGCTAAAATAGTCATTTCCAGGTAAACGTAACCGGAAGTACTTTTGAATCATTGTATTTCAAACAACAGCAATGTTTTCCAAACCAATACAGTTGCAATGTGCAATATGATTGGTGTTTCAGTTACACTGTTTAATGCATAATATAGAACATGAGGCACCAGAGGTGCTACAACCCCTCAGCTCCTTAACATGCTTAACAGTCCAGCCCAGGCAACATCTTGTGATATGATATACACATACCAAACTTGAAAAGAATCCGATGAAAGGTTCCCAAGTTATTGCACGGAAATGCATATACATGTAGGGTTTAAGCACCAGGTGGAGCCACCTATTTGCGAAAGTGGTTGAAATGCAATCCCAGGTGACACCTCATGGCATGGTATATGCATACCAAATTTGAGAAGAATCGGCTGAACGGTGCTCAAGTTATTGCCTGGAAATGAATTTCAGACGGGCGAACAGATGGATGCATGGACACACAGAAGGACGGACGGATGGATGGACAATCAGAATCCAGTATACCCCCTACTATTCAAGGGGGTATACATTATAAAGTTGTGATCTTATTGTCCTGGCCTGAAACTAAATGTTGGATGGAGCTTTTGTCCATTGGAGCTTTTGTCCATTGGAGCTTTTGTCCATTGTTTTCCGTTCACTTGGGCTTTTGTGCAAATCCCAAAGAGAATGCTGTATTGTTCCCATATTGTTCATCATTTTCATAGAATAGCTATCATTTATCGGGGGCGTGGACACATTAATATATCTTGAAGTTTCATACATTTATTCAGAAGATATAGCAAGTGAACATTGGCTTTATTCTGTGTATCATTCAAAAATAAAGCCTCTGTGTTCTATAAACGTAGATCTATAAGGTTCACTGCTGATAGTAGCCCAAATGGATACCAAACTACTATTTATAAGTGAACCCAAGATGTGGAAATATCACAAATTACAACTGAAGCAAAATTAAAGCCAACTGAGTAATTATAGTAAATGGTAATTCACAAGCAGAAACAATTGTGGAGATTTAAATTGTAGATTTAAACTTGTACTACATGTACATTTTCCAGTACATTACACAACTCAATTCTCTACATGATTATCTCCCCTGTCCACCTGCAGAAAAATTGTTTTGGTGCATGTAATATGTAGATTTATGAGAACGCTTTCACCATTTCATGAATATTTTGGCAGTAGAATGGAAAGAAAACAATTCTGAATACAGGAAAATTATTACGTAAATGATTTGACCACCACTAGATTTTAGAATCTTACCACAAGAATAACAAGCGTCTAGTCTGTCAAGAAGGCCCATGTTGGAATTAAACCATTCTACAGATGGACAGAAAAGTGGACGAACAGACAGAAAGATGAGGACCTGACCAACGAAACATAAAAAAGGCACATCTACAGACTACATTCTATGTTGGACAGAAGTTTTGTCGACCTGCCTTCAGTAGTTCTCAAGATATGGGAGTCTGGGGAAAAGAGGACGGACAGACTGACGGGATGACAACAATATCCCTTAGCCCAAATCGGGCTGAGGGGTAAAAACAAGGAAGTCGCATGAACGAAAACCATAATCAACAATAATAACTCTGCCATGCCTATGAGATTGTTTCGAGCCATTCGAGTAGTGTTAATTTTTGAACTGTTTCGTTAAAAACCACCAACAAGGTAGTGTTCGCTCTGTTGTAGGCACTAGCTCAGCTGAATGAATGATCTCTGATTTAAAGACATAAAAAAATAAGAATAATTCCCAATTGTTCAAAGTAAGAAAGTGCCTATAAAATGAATATTGTTTGTACCAGTACCCTATGTGGAGCCAGGATTCTGAAAGCAAGCAGGTGTGTTGGATCTCTCTCAGGCTTAGCAAAAGGTATTCCATATACATGTACATGTACGTGTCTCGTCAACTTGCAAATAATCTTTTAAAGAATTTTTTGTGTGGTGCACATTCAATAGTATAGGATGATCATGCTGTTGTCATCACGAAAATAGAAAAGTCATGAACTGACAAGTGTAATAATTTTCACTTGTTTGAGGTCATTCACAGTTTGATTACAGTTATCCACCACAGGATCTCAGCCTGGGTTGCTGTGGGTTGTCGTCGTAACAGGATGCTTTTTGCACTGGCAAAATGACAGAATACGATAAGTATGCTTTAAAGCAGGAATAATATTCTTACATTCATGCAAATGTTGACAGCTTTTGGTAGAAAATATTTATAAGAGATGGCAAAACAAGCTTCCCTAAACAGAAACATAGGGAAAGCTATGAGCGGGCCAAGCTTACGTCACATGCTGATCACCGGAGTATAGCACCTTCCCACTGTCGATTTCGCACATATCTTTAATATGCAAGTTTTTTTCAGCTTTTAAACCAACATTCAGCATGATCAGAGAGTTTATCTCATGTGACTTCTTATAAAGCTGTAATATTGTCTCATGTAACATGTTGCATGTTATCTGAACCAGACAATAGGTCACCTATGGCAACCCAAAGATTCAGGGTTAAAGATAAACAAGAGCCCAAGGGGCTTCAATATACGCCCGTATATCTGGAATTACATTGGTCCAAATTTCAAGGTTGTTTAACCCTTTCTTTACCGCTATAAGAAATAAGTGGAGTGCGAGGAAATCCTTCATGGACCAAATCACAAATAGGGTAACTAGAAAAAATTTGTGATTTTTGGTGAAAGCAACAGTGGTTACCACAGCAACTCAGTTGTTGGGACTAAAAAGTCCCGACGGTCAACATCGGACGGGCCAAAAAATCGTAATTTTGGATGCTTTTTGTGTAAATCCATAACAAATTAGACATGAATAATTTAATAAAATACGTTATTTCAATATATAACATCAAGGATTTGCCCGTAGAACCATCTTTTCAAACAAAGATAAATATTGAAACTAGGAAATGACTGAAACAACTGAAATTGTCCAGAAAGTGCTCATTCATGTTTGCCATTACAGTTTCCCATGAGCATACGTTTTCAGTTATGTTCCTCTGTAAGTCGAATATCAACAGCGATCACAGAGGAATTTGGTGAATAACATATTTGCGATGAATATTTAGCTGTCATACATGTAGCTTCGAACAGGCAGACATTTGGAAATATTGATAAATTCAGATGGAAGTAGCACAATTACCCATATGGTGTTTGTGTGGCATGTTTGTATGGCATATAAATCAGCTCGAGAGAGCAAGAATAAATAAACTATTGGCAGGATTTGAACCTTCAACCCTTCATACATGCGGATATAAGGTGCATTATGCATTACAATATGCCTCAACATCCAATTGAACTTTTATTAGTTTCATAACTTACACGAACTGGTGATTGATACATCAAATATTACCATCTGGACTTTTTAGTCCCGTTTCGAAAAGGTCTGATATTACCCAACGGGACTAAAAAGTCCCAAAACTAATTAACCTAATTTAGATAGGAAACTGAGCTGTTTTCCCAAAAATGAAACTTGCATTATGTTCTTGGTGTTAGAAATCATTCATAAAAAAATTCCCAGTTAGATTGACTAAAAAGTTCCTCAAACTAGAGTGCAACAATTTTCTTCTGAAATCCACTATGTTTTGCTGAGTCACAGGGCTATCCGCGTGTCTGATGACAGCATCGATGGTTGTTGATCACAGCTCGCTATAGTTTGTTTCAGATAGTCGGGCATAACCTTCCGTGTGTACCTAAATGTCCCGATGGCAGGTTTGTGGAATTGACTGTGAGCTCAGTCACTTAAGAGGGGGTGGGACTTTTAAGTCCCGTCGGTAAACAAAGGTATTGGTCCAATTGGTATCTAGCAATCCAGAGAAAGGTCTACAATTTTGTGCTTCTGAGAATGTAACATATATCACATCTTATATTTAATGACAAACTAAAAAAAAAAAACTCTTGGTAACTAGTTGACCTTGAAGCAAGAGCCGAGAGCTCACAAATCCCACACTGAAATCGACTATAGTCATACACAATAAAATAGTAGTTTTCCTGCAAATGGATTCCTTTCAGCCGAGAGAATTTTTCATGAAGGAAGAAGAAAATGATGAAGTAAACCTTTGTTCTTGGGTTAATAAACAGGTATGAAGTTCATGAAGGACCCCTCTCCCCATTGAATTAGTAAATGTATGGTTTTTTTGTCACAACACAGGGGTAGAATTTCGATGCGAATCTGGGAATCGATTCGCGTAAAGCAACTTGCGCGAATCCAGTTGGATTCGCGCAAGCAAAGCTTAGCTTAATCAGTTTGTTGTTCATTCAGAGAGATTTATTCAATATTTCATGGAAATTCAAGTTAAATAGCTGACCTGTAATCAGAAAACTGTGAGATATTCTTTCATCTTTCTGCGAAACGAACACAAACGGAAGTGGCGGTTTTCACATGCTTTGCTGACGTAATGCGCTAACTAAACCTCGGAGACCTTTGCTCGATTATTTTTTGGGAGCCTCGAATACTCTCTGTAATGGTTCCCGACTGGCGCCGAAGGTTTGAGTGTATTCTCCTTCGCTCGGCTGCTGGTGCACACCCTTACAGATTTGCAGTGCATTTCCAGCATGGTTCCAGTATGTTCCCAGCATGAATTACCAGCATGGTGCCAACATGGTCACAGTACATGCTGCAGCCATGCTGGAGAATACCCCACTAAGCTCAACCTGGCTGCAGCATGCTTGCAGCATGTTTCAATTATTTAAATTATGCTGCAACCATGCTGGGAGATTTCACAGCATGGTTGCAGTATGGTAGGTATGGCCATTGCACAGGGGCATGCTGCATTCATGCTGGAATTCTGCAGCATGGTTCCAGCATGGTAACTAAAGCCTGGTAAGGGGCATGCTGCATCCATGCTGGGATTCTGCAGCATGGTTCCAGCATGGTAGCTAAAGCCCGACAGGGGGCATGCTGCATCCATGCTGGGACTTTGTAGCATGGTTGCAGCATGGTAGGTATGATCATTGTAATTTGTACAGGGGCATGCTGCATCCATGCTGGAATTCTGCAGCATGGTTCCAGCATGGTAGCTAGAGCCTGGCAGGGGGCATGCTGCATCCATGCTGGGATTTCACAGCATGGTTCCAGTATGGTAGCTATAGCCTATACAGAGGCATGCATGCTGCAGCCATGCTGGGATTTTGCAGCATGGTGCCAGCATGGTAACTATAACCTACAAACATGGGATACATGTGCAATGTTATAGCTCCACTGCATGGACACAGGTGGTGGAAGCCATTGAATTTATCTGCACAAACAACAGTGAAGCTAACTTTAGCTTTCTGGCATATTTTGTAAATATGTTGGGTTGTAATATATTTTTTCCTATCCATGTACTTGATACCATGTTTCACATATCCAGACATAAATAAATACTTCAAGATGGACCATTGAAACAAAGGGATTTACATTCCAGACAAATATGAAGTTTATGTACATGCAGGGAACTGTAACTGCACTCACCTTCAAGTTTCCAAGTACATGTACTTCCATGGTTATACATAAGAATATAAAGATAATACAATGCAAATAGCTATTGTCTGTGTACTTTGGCACATCCTAGAATCTTACAAGCCATGTTTTTCTGGCAACCATGTTCAAAGTACTGGTTAGCAGTTATTCTGATTTGAATTCTGGCTCTAAACTTGTGAGCTGACCTGATTTCTGATTGGTACAGAATAACCACGGCAATAGTTCATTCATATCATGGGACAGCTACATGTACATGTAGGTCAGCCATACAGCAGCATGGTTGCAGCACATGCTGGCAATGCAGTATGACCATGAAGCATGGTCAGATTATGTCTGAGTGAATCCAGTATAATACCAGCATGCATTTGCAGCATGGTTGCAGTACATGCTGGGAGGCAGTATGGTGAAATTTTGTCAGAGTAAATCCAGCATGGTCACAGCATGGATACCCAGCATGGTTCCAGCATATGCTGGCAACGCAGTATGACTATTATTTTATCAAAGTGGTTCCAGCATCATTGCAGCATGGATAGATTATGTCTGAGTTAATCCAGTATAACACCAGCATGCATTTGCAGCATGGTTGCAGTACATGCTGGGTTGCAGTACATGCTGGGAGACAGTATGGTGAAATACTGTCAGAGTAAATGCAGCATGGTCACAGCATGGATACCCAGCATGGTTCCAGCATATACTGCAATGCAGTATGACTATTATAGTATTTTATCAAAGTGATTCCAGCATGACTGCAGCATGGAAACCCAGCATGATTCCAGCATATGCTGCAAATCCAGCATGATCCCAGCATGAATGCAGCCCACGCTGCAATTCCGTAAGGGTTGCAGCTACCTACGTTAAACCCAACAGGCGAAAACAGTCTATATGAAGGAATTGAAAGCTAACACGCGGTCTGCAGACGAAAAGTACACAAGGGTACAGGTCACAAACCACTAAATATTCGCCTTACTTAATATGTAGTAAATTGGCCGAGCACATCCTAGGAAAACTATATTCCCTAATATTCGCCGCCACAAATGACCCACCACACCAGGTAGCCTGGCCTTTCCGCTCAAACACATGGAAAATTCATCATACATTCCCCACCAGTTTTTCGAGATGAGACCACCAGAAATAGGGTCATACAGCTCGACACCATTACGGCAAATTTCGGAGGTGCCAATCAAACTGGCCCAGATTTTTTTCCCGATTAAAATTCGAAAAGGTGGTTTTGATATATTTTAGAGTCAAATATTATAGAAACATTTTAAAATACGTCACAGACCATTTCTGGCCCTGTCAGGTATAATGGCCAATCAATGTTCGCCGGAAGTGAAGTCCTGATAATAATCTTGGACCCACTCACGTCAATGGAGGTTTGTGACCTACAAATAGGTAAATCTATTCAGATTCCAATAAACTTTGTGTGGCCGAACCAATAACAAACAATCATATACATATGCAAATATAAAGGTCTTGCTTCGAATAATCGCAAAGTTATCGATTGTCACATCAAAGTGACATTTCCCTTAATATATGGACCCATGAGTAGTCAAACTCTTATTTAAATATTTCACCCCAAAAGATTATTTAATAATTTATTTTCTGGATTTTTAATTTGTACACTCACAGACGTTAACTACAGTCCCCCGAATTGTATCTGTACACGCATGAGATAACGATTATTAACAAAAATCCGACCCCCCTCCCATTGTAGAGGGGAAATAAAAGCAAAATTTTACCGCTAAAGTGTATCATATCTCCAGTTAGAATCCGATGAATGCCCTTTCATGCAATTATTTGACAAACCGGAGCAGTGTTACTTTGCAATGATTAAATTTTGTGAATATATTGACCTAATTTAATGTGTGAGCTTACTGACCAGAACGATCGCTGATGTGGGGGGTGGAGTCAATAAACGGAATGCACAAATAAACGTTTCCACAGCACAGAATATATCAACCAATGGCTTGAAAATAACTGTACTGACACAGTAACTCAATTCCTTTATAGTAGTCAGACAATATTAAAATTGGGCTGTAAATACACGGAAATGCCAGCTCGGGCCCCCGAAATAGACTAAAAATGTATACATTTAGGCTTGATAACATTCTATCCGACCTGGACAAGCAAAAAATTGGCTGAAAATAGGCATTTATATCTGATTCTGTGCCTCTCTGAAGGAAAAAGGCACTTAAACATGTGACAATGAAGAAAGACCGATTTTCGTTTTTCTCCTACAGGTCACAAACCACTAAATATTCGCCATACTTAATATGTAGTAAATTGGCCGAGCACATCCTGGGAAAACTATATTCCCTAATATTCGCCGACACAAATGACCCCCCACACCAGGTAGCCTGGCCTTTCCGCTCAAACATATGGAAAATTCATCATACATTCCCCACCATTTTTTCGAGATGAGACCGCCAGAAATAGGGTCATACAGCTCGACACCATTACGGCAAATTTCGGAGGTGCCAATCAAACTGGCCCAGATTTTTTTCCCGATTAAAATTTGAAAAGGTGGTTTTGATATATTTTAGAGTCAAATATTATAGAAACATTTTAAAATACGTCACAGACCATTTCTGGCCCAGTCAGGTATAATATGGCCAATCAATGTTCCTGATAATAATCTTGGACCCACTCACGTCAATGGAGGTTTGTGACCTACAAATGAAACCTGGGACATTTTGGATATCATTTAGCAGATGAATTTGATTCGGATTCGTTCATAATTAGAATGACAAACAATTTTCCCTAAGACAGAACATCGGGCAAAGTAGAATCAAGCGGTAGGAAATTTATGAAAATAAAAATGGATTGTTTCTTCAGAGACATTGCCTGTATGAGACCTGTCATGAACAACAACAACAACGCAGTCTAGCACTTTACGTTGAGAACACGCATTTCTTCATAAGTCGGTTCATTTAAGGTCGAGATTTTAACTTTAACGGCATTGCATTTCTTGTTCATGTCCGTAACTCTTGAATTTTTGTTGGTAATTTTTATCTTTCACTGTAAAAACCATCATGGTATGAAATGAGAAAATGTGGGACAAAAAAATCTGGAATTTCCTTATTTTTTTAATGTTGTTGCGTATCTCAAAATCCGTAGCCAACTGTTAAGCGTTGTCTTTGTATAAAGGTTCATTAATAACAATTGTTTGTTTTACTGCTTTTCAGGGAATGCGGCAGGTGGCCAGATTTTTTTTTTTTTTTGCAATGAAGACAATTCCAATATTTGTTTCATATGCAATACAAAGATACAAATGAAATAAAATTAAGAGTATATATACTTACCACTTAGCAAAAATGTTTAGGTTGAATACTGCTCATCAATGGAGATAATCACTCGCCTGAACTAATTTGTGCTATTTTAGGTGTGCTAACCACCCTCCTCAGAATAAATGAGGCGATTTCAATTTTTCCCATTGAGAAGTTTACATCTAGTTATGCAGTACCAGCACTAGTGAAAATGGCAACTGGTCACGAAATGCTTGGTTCCGCAAATTTGGATTCTTTGGATTCTCGCAAACTAAGCCACTGAGAATCCAGTGGATTCTCGCAAAATTTTGCAAAATTCTACCCCTGCAACAGTCTAACTAAATGTAGCTGTTTCAAACATGGGAGACAACTCCACAGGACAAATGCCATATACATGTAGGGGAGAGAACTCTGAATATTCCAACCTAACACATATAGTAAGCTAAACTTGATTCAGTTTTGGGGGACTGTGACCTTGACCTTTGACAAATTGATCTCAAAATGCATGGCTCCTCTTTGCCATGCGAGTAAGGTATACTCAAAGTTTGGTACCAATCATACATTGAAACTAGAGATATCACATGGATAACAAGTGTTAATGGATGAAAGGACAGAACGCAACATCGCATTTCACGATCTCGTCTTCGACAGGCATATGAAAATGTGACTTTTAATGATTTCTTGATTTTGAGGTCACATTGACCTTGACCTTTGACCCACATTTTGGTATGTTATAATGTAAACACATCATGTCCCTCTAATGTATATCTACTGGCAGAAATAAAGTTATTTTTAAAGATTTCTTGATTCTGGGGTCACAGTGACCTTGACTATTGACCTTGACCTAAATTTCGGTATATGACAAACCGTCTCCCCGTAATTTCTCAATGGACACAAAAAATCATGATTTTTAACAATTTCACGATTTTGGGGTCACAGTGACCTTAACCTTTGACCTTGACCTACATTTTGATATGTGACACATCGTGTCCCCCTGATGTACCTACTGACACCAAAAAATGCTATTTTTAATAATTTCCTGATGTTGGGGTCACAGTGACCTTTGATCTTGACCTAATTTTTGGTATGCGACACTTCATTTCCCCCTATTGAATCCACTCACAAAAAATTAGCATTTTTTAATGATTTCCTGATTTTTAGGTCACACTGACCTTTGACCTCGATACTGGGGTCACAGTGACCTTTGACATCGATTCTGGGGTCACAGTGACCTTGACTATTTGACCTTGATCTAAATTTTGGTACATGAAAAAACAGCTCCCCTTAATTTCTCAATGGATTAAAAAAATCATGATTTTTAACAATTTCACGCTTTTGGGGTCACAGTGACCTTGACCTTTGACCTTGACCTACATTTTGGTAGGTGACACATCGTGTCCCCTGAATGTATCTACTGACACAAAAAAATGTTATTTTTAATAATTTCCTGATTTTGGGGTCACAGTGACCTTTGACCTTCGACCTTGACCTATTTTTTGGTATGCGACATTTCATTTCCCCCTATTGAATCCACTCACAAAAAAATAGAAATTATTAATGATTTCCTGATTTTTCAGTCACACTGACCTTTGACCTCTGACCTCGACCTACATTTGGTATGCAACACATCGTTCCCCCCTCCCCTAGGGCATCCACTCACCAAAATTTAGAACTGTAAATAGAAAACTGTCAATGATCAATGATTTCCTGATTTTAGGCAACAGTGACCTTTGACCTCTGACCGCGACCTTCATTTTGGTACGCAACACATCGTCTCACCGTAGGGTATCCACTCACCAAAAATTGGAACTGTAGATAGGAAACTGTCCCAGATATAAAACGGACACGAGAACCGGACAGACGGACGGAAACCGCCATCACATAATACGTCCGCCTTTTGGCGGGCGTATAAAAAAATTAATGGTTATCACAGGGGTCTCCTATAAGTGACATTGATAAACCCCTAGAGAAACAGATTTACTTATTCATCATAACACCATAATTAAGCCTGCATATTTTGAAACTTCTATTTCAAAGAATGTCAAATATTCCTACGAAGTACGAGTCAGTCCATGAGTCCATACGAATCCTTTCGATGGCAAGATAAGGAGAACCATTGACATTAGAACCTTGATTTTTGGCATGAACGTGCATTAGGGGACTGTTACCAGCAAGTTCTGAGCTGACCTACTTAGGTGACCTATTAACCTCGAAATTTTTAGAGGATTTCAGGTTATTTCTAGATAGAGGGCCCTCAAGTCATCTCTCGACCGTCTCCCGTATTTCTATATAGAGGGCCCCCAAGTCATCTCTCGACCGTCTCCCGTATTTCTATATAGAGGGCCCCCAAGTCATCTCTCGACTGTCTCCCGTATTCCTATGAACCGTTGACATTTAGTCCCTTTATTTTTGGAGTGAATGTGCATTAGGGAACTGTTACCAGCGAGTTCTGAACTGACCTACTTTCGATGAAAATTTGACCTACTATAAACCTAGAAATTGGCAAAAACATGTCTTGGGTCAAGGTACACACTTAAATCATATCAAACCCTACTTCACAGGTCCTGCGACATTAGTCACACTGCCATGTATTCAAAATACCCCTGCAATATATATACATGTACCCTAACATATACAATATGGTACATTTTTTAAGGTACAGATATATCATGTGTCAGGTAATTTGTTTCATTTATTTATTAACCTGGTCGCTAAATATGCCCATATCTGATTTTCTTTGTAAATCGGACAGATATGTAAGAAAATTCAAACCCTAAACATATTAATTAAATTCCAATTGCAAATGATGCCAAATGCTTCCTGTCCGAGATGACATACGTTGGTATCCTAATATAATATGATATAACGGTATCCTGATAAACAATTTCAGATCTAGCCCTAAGAATAATGCAAATATTGATCAATGCCTTCCAATTTCATTTTATCTTCCCAAATCTGCTTTTTTTTTAATGGCAAGATCTACTTTGCCTTTTCATTATGACTGTCCCAGTTGTGCTATGTACATGTAGATACATGTATAAACATATAGAACCAATAGCTTGAATTTGAGTATAGCTCAACTGAATAAGCCAAATAATGTTTTTACGGCTAAGATAAATCCTGTATTGAACATCCTTTGGTCCATGTATTCAGACACGGCATCTGTCACCACGCGAGCCGTCCAATTCAATAGGGATGAGGATCGAGAGTTCGGGGGCCAAGTTTCAGGTGAACAAAGCTCCATACAAAGGTTGCTGAAATCTCTGTTGTTGACCCATCAGTGTTTTATCACCATGGCAACATGTCGGGTCATCACAGCTCGGCGAGCACCATCGCTCTGTGAAGCACATGACAAAATAGTCTGGCCCACACAGGTAACGCATGTCTGTTCAGGTACACCGTAGCTTTTAATACGCGTGATCTTCTTTTGTTTTGATCCCAACTTAATATCCCTAATGCCTGAATGCGACACAGCTTCGAGCAAGTTGACAGACGTACACCGCGACCCCAGCCCACCTCTCCTGTCCGTACTTTCGAGCAGGGTCACATGCCCGGTAAACCCATGTTATTGCTGGCAACCCCCAGGGTGACTGGGGTAACCCCAAATACACTGGTCAAGATTTTATTAATTAAATACGTTGTTGGAAAACTACCCTGTGCAAAACCACAGCCGTAGGGGGTATATTTTGTTATCGTTATCGAAGTCCAAGAGAATTGAATACACTGTAAATCCATCAGCTACATGTACCAGTGTGTATGGCAGTGTATATGTGTCTCCTAAAATCTTGTTGCATTTTTATTTTTGCAACACATTATGCAATCTTAAAATAAACATCAATGTTTCCCATTTTCACATGTGGATACCATATGTATAGGATCTTAAGTGTCTCCAGCTAAGTTACTGTCACATCCAGTGTCCTCTATCTCATGGTACACAGCACAGGGGGTCTAAAAGTCAGGATTTTTTGCTAAGTGTGCTAACTTAGTGTATGGATGGGGAGGGGGATCAGAATATCATATTTTTTTTTGCATAGCATAGTACATAATACTTGAATGGCCCCTTAGATCTGATCAAAATACTGACACAATTAAGCTCAACAAATTCTTCCCTAATTTTGCTTCAAGCCTTAATTTTCTCCAAATGTCTTATATAAATTTGCCTGTCTGGGATCCATATTATAGAATTTCAAAAATCCCACTATCTTCCACATGATGGTAGAAGTCATAAGACATCCTTGACAACATGTATCAGAATAACTATACCTAAATCTCACCTTGACCTGTCTGAGAAAACCATTACGCCCAGTCCATCCGCTAAACCATGGTTGAAATTGCCGTGATAAATCCCCCCATCTGGGAGTGTCATACGACCGAGACCATGCCTCTGACCCTGCTCGCTCCATTTGCCCGAATACTCGCTCCCGTCGGGGTATTTGTACGACCCCAGCATGTCTTTGTCTTCTAGTCTCTATAGCTTTCTCTCAATCTCTCTATTTTCTGAATAACAAAAGATAATTGAAATGAACAAACATACAAAACATATAATAGTCTATGGATACCGAGCCTACCTGAAGGCAATTTTGCATGTGCATGCACCCACAAGCATTTCTCTCTCCACAGAAATGATGACACAGAGGCAACATCTATAAATGCTTAAACATTCAGACTTACAATGAAATAATTCTGGATAATATATAGATGTGATATTTAAAAAATGATTTAATTTTTTTTTTTTTTTTTATAAAAAACCCCAAAAGTGTCAAATTAACTCTCAAAGTTAGTTACCCAATGGCAACCATTCAACAGGTTTCGGCTCCCATGATTATCAGATCTGGGATGTCCTTTCATGAACCTTTGTTGGTCATCATCAGCAAATGAACTCATGGGTATAATCATTAAATTTGACTAGCTATAGCCTGCACTGGCACTCATCAAACAAACTACATATACCACTAGATTTTTGCCCAGTCCCTACACACAGAACAAGAAATACAAATTCGCCATGCGGGGGCTCATGGGTGGGATAAATATGTTCGTTTTATAGGCTGACAGTGTTTAAATTCCAGCATCAGTTCATCTCTAAATTTTTGTTTTGAATCTGCGTGAACATGTACACGTCTTGTGTTTTAAGCGAGCAGGTGAAGGGCAGTGCATTCTAGCTAGCCTAGTCTAAGGATGTAGACTTAAGTTCATTTGCTTCTAGTGCCATTCAGCATGGTCACGGCAGAATTCAAAGCTGTGGCAAAAACAATCCAGCTATGAATTTGTCAAGTTTGCAGGGGGTTGTTTTTTCTGACTTTTAATCGTGATATGTATTTTAGTACTGGGAAAACAGTATGTCTTCTTATCAAAATCCAAAAGTTAGAGAACTCCTGGAAAGTTTCGATCTCGAGTTCTTTGGTTTGACAGCCCTACTTGTGGATCATGTCACGTCTACAGCTATATCCATGACATGCGTCACATGACAATATAGTGAGATATCTGATCATCCAATCAAAGGTACTACTCTGATCAAGAATTGTAGAACAATATACCAGACTGTAAAGAATTCTGGATAAAAACAGATGGATATGATATAGATTTTTAGACATGAGCTTTCAATTCTTGTCTTCCTGTGAATCATTTATTACAGACACTATACTGTACATTGTTGCCATCCAGATTTACATGTTGTTGGTATATAATTTATGCAAATTTATACCCTCCCCCCCCTCGCCTCATCTCAACTCTCTTGACTGATACTTATATACGTGTATGGATACAAATTCACAGGAATTGTAGATAAATATTTTAAACAGGGTCAGCTCTGATCCAGATATAATTGCTTTTTTAATTATCATCAAAACTTTCCACGAATCTGTCTTAAATTAGACAACATCACAGTTAATTAAAATAATTACTTTTCATGATGTATCTGGGCAGATTCTGTTACAATTATTAGAAAAAAAATATATAAATCATATACATGTACATGATGAAAATTGAGATGAAATATTGATATAATTTGATGACAGAATTATAATTTCCGGATTTTACATGCAAGTTCAGAATTGATATAGTACTTGGTCAATAATCTTTTTTTGAAAATATACAGATCGAGTCACATTGTTCTTATTACAGCAGCTAGTGTTACAAAAGCCTACCTTGAAATATATGTTGACTGAAATTTGTGCTCAACTTTGAAAAAGTCTTGAAACTTTCATTTTCTGCATTGGAATTTTACTCAGGAAGCTTTTTGGACTATTTGAACTTTTCTCCAAAAGTCTGAAACATCCCCGAACATAATGGTCAGAATTCATAATCTCCACTATCATTGCCCTTAAAGAATTTTCACTGCAAAAATCACATTTGATCTTTCACTGGATAACAAGAGCTAGCTGTGCATGAGCTCAGATGTTCTCCGCTGGGTGTTGGTCATAATATACACAGGCTACTCCCTTGATATAACATACATATATATATTATTAGATATTCTTCCTGTAATAAGACTGAAAGAAAAATATTCTCAACATCCATAAGGCTCTAAATTACATACATACAAAATCGTCAATGGCTAAGAATCTCAAAACACAAATCATTGGGATTGTTTGGAATCACATCTACTCTTGAAGAATTGAGAAATGCAATGAATTTTGACTCAAGATACAGTCCTATCAAGCTAGATTATAACTCCAGGGATGATGTGATGTGGACTTTTCACATACTGACCTAAAATAAATATGCTTAGAAAACACATGTGCCACACAGCTGGAAAGATTTGCGATGATCATTGGTTAATAATAACTATCTGAGCATTTTGGGAAGGTTGGTTGGTAGGTTGTTTGAAGTTTAACGTCGCACCTAACCTTATTGGTCACTCGGCGATGATGACCCAAACAAACATACCCTAGCAAAACCCTAAACCTAACAAAAACCTAATCAAAACTACAAAAAAAATTGAATTTTGAAAATTAGGCGCTACAGACACTGGTGATCACAATGGATCGTCAGAGAGCCTAATTTGTTTGGCACTTTAATCTACCCCCTGGGCCAGACAAACATGGTATGGTAAACCATGCTGCCCTAAGCTGGAGGGCCATTTTGGGGGGTAGCTTAACCGAATGTTGACCTAAAAATGAATAGGTCTCTTAGAATCACATGGGTTAACACTCCAGACAAATTTAAGTTTCAAGATGTTTGGTTAATCATAGGTTTAAGATGTATTCCGGACAACTTAAATTCAGTTTTGAGTTGCTGTGACCTTGACCTTTGATTTATTGACCTCGTTATAGATACTGTGAATTTACTTTTTGTTCAATAATTTTTCGGTAAAAACTTTGAAGCGAATTGACTTAACTATTTGTACAGTATTTCAATACAACAACTATTTATACATGTGCACAAGGTTTCAAAAAAGCAACTACTTGTACACAATGTTTCAATATAGCAACTATTTATACACATTGTTTTAATATGGCAACTATTTAAACGCAATGTTGCAAGAAAGAAACTATTTAAACACAAGGTTTCAATATAGCAACTATTTATACACAATGTTTGAATATATACACAGAGTTGGAAAATGGCAACTCATTGTACCAAAAGTTGCCAAATATTGTTCTAAAATCACTTCATGGCATGCAGGGTTTCAGTAGTCTGATCCCAATTTTGCAATAACTTGGTAAATTTTCTGTGAGGTT
Organism: Hanleya hanleyi; assembly: GCA_036873755.1. Taxonomy (NCBI): domain Eukaryota; kingdom Metazoa; phylum Mollusca; class Polyplacophora; order Lepidopleurida; family Hanleyidae; genus Hanleya; species Hanleya hanleyi. Next base: position 58,182 of record JAVTVY010033158.1, on the reverse strand, counting down.
CACTAAAGTATAGATCACCATCAATATTGAGAAAATATACTGACGAGAGAGCCCATTATATTGTTATTTTTATTTGAAAACAGACAAGATTTACACCTCCATGCAAAGATTTGTGTGCGGGTCACCCGGTCATTTCCGAACAAGAGTGGTCAAATATTTCTCCCATGGTTGAATGGTTCCAACACAATTTAAGACTTGGATCAAGAAATAGTTTCTGGTGCCTTGCCAATATGCTATAAATTTCTGAAAATAAAATAATATTGAATATAATTTTTAATAAATATAGCCATGAGCGGCAATGTGGAGCGCCAATGTCAATCCAATATAGCCTTCAAACTATTCAGTCAATCAACATTATTTGCTTTCAGTGCAACAGACCATGGCCTCCTCATTAATATATTGCAGCAGTCTGGAAATATGTCCCTATCAGGGTTCAAGAATATAAGCCCTTGCAAAAGTTTTGCACAAAATTCAAGATGGGGCCGGGTGAAATCACATGACCTAGAAACTTATTATTTGAATATTCTGGATCGCCATGTCTTAATATATCTGGTCACTTTCAACTTCAAAATTCTTACTTTAAACAAACAATGAAACGTACACCCAATATTAAGTGGTCTCAGCAACCACTTTGAATTGACGGACCGAGAAACTTAATATTTGCATATTCTGAATCGCCATGTCCTAATCCATACATCTGAATCCTTTCAACGTCAAAAATATTGACTTTAAATAATGAAAGCTCGTGTGAAACACGGGCAAAGAGCATTTCCCCAGATAATTTTGTAACACATAATTTGGTACTCACAGGGTTTTAGATCTCCCCAATTTGGGAATACCCCTTATTATGGGTGGCAAATTTTTTTTAGGATGAGACAGAGGGTGGGGCACATACTCCTGGAGGGTGAGCAATCACGAATCATCCTTGGTAGAAGTGCCTCGGAGAAGGGATTTCTTCACCAATGGGCGAAACCCAGTGTGAGGCAACACCAACTTTATTTTGCATTTCATGGACCCACCGACATTAAAAAATCGAATAAAAACAAAATTTCAAATTGCCACTTTTATATTTCCTATGAAAGTTTGAACATAAAGACTTTAACCCCCTTTTAATTTCTGATTGTATGAATTAGGCTGTTGTACTCTATCTGAAACAATGCCAGCAAATAAAAATGCCAAACAACAAAAAATAAATACCTTTCACTATAATTTTTCACTGTAAGTCAGTGAATTGTTGTTGTTGTAAAATGCTGCTAATATTACTTAGGCGATAAGGACATTCAATGTAAATCAGGAACCTTCACTGGCTGTGTGATCTATCACTCTGTCGTGGTACCCATATTTCGACAGTGATGCAGTATGTCAGAGCTAGGAAATGGAGGGTGTTTCAACATCTCAGCCGATACAGCATGGTTTAAGTGTTGAAGCATGAAGCTGTTGGAACAAGTGCAAAATTCGTTAATTTGTTCTGGAAGACAACCACAGCCACAACAAAATGATGACAATGTTAGATTTGGAGTGTATGTTGGCAGTTAACATGTGACTTAACAGTTTTTGACCTTGAGAAAACAGGTCAACATCACTCATATTCAAAGAGTTCAGGTCCATCATCAGATGCATATATGTGGTATCAATTTAGAATGCCTAGCTATATTCCATGTTATATCATAATATAAAGTATATAACCTAGAGAAAATAGGTTCAGTCAAATGGGATAGGCTTCTAGTCAGTCACCAATTGCACAAGTATGATGAATTTGGAGAGCTCATCTTCACTCCTTTAAAATTTATTGCTTGTGCTAAATTTGACCTCGATAAAACAGGTGAAGGTCAGTCAATTTCATTAATTAGGCTTCTGATCCATCCAGGGTCCAAAATAGAAAACTTTTGATGACCTGCTGTTTCTTTTTCTTCAGAGAAAAATCGCAGGTCAAATTGAACATCACCTGCTATTTTTACCTGCGGCACGCAGGTCTACGGGAGGCTCGCGTTGTTGTTGTTGTTGTTGTTCTTGTTCTTCTTCTTGTGACTTTTTGAAATGCGCATGCGCTAAGAGAGTGTGACCTCTGCCACACTTTTCTTTTCAACCTCCGATCTCACATGAACTGTCTTCAAGCGCGTTTGAATTCATTTGCAACTATATTCGGTGGAATGAATTATTGCTTCGTTAATTTGCGGATTGGATTTATTATACATGAGAATAGTGTGAATAACGTCAAAGGACCTAAGAAGTAGGGTAGGCATTAGGACTCCGATACGCACTGAACTCTTGGACCGCCAGTTGAAATCCTGCCAATATTAAGATGGGCACGGCCCAAGTTAGAATCACCAGTGATTTAATCAAAAATCACCAGAAATTTTCATCAAAAGTAGGTCAGCTCGAAACATGCTGGCAACAGTCCCCTAATGAACATTCATGCCCAGTGTGAATAACGTCACAGGACATAGGAAGTAGGGTAGGCATTAGGACTCCGACGCACGCTGAACTATTGGACTCCCAGTTGAAATCCTGCCTATATTAAGATGGGCACGGCTCAAGTTAGATTCACCAGTGATTTTAATAAAAAATCACCGGAAATTTTCATCAAAAGTAACATGCTGGTATCAGTCCCCTAATGCACCTTCATGCCAAAAATCAAGGTTCTGATATCAACGGTAACACTCAGATATAACATATCTCTCAGATATAACATATATATAAATATTAATATTCATGTCACTGTTGTTTCTCTTGTTGTATTCCTCTTAAAATTTTGTACTCTGCCTTTGACTGATGTTTGTACAATAAAATCTTGAATCTTGAATGCTTATTTTGCCGACGAAAGGATTAAGATGGACTCACTCATTACCGGACAATTTCAAATGGTAGCCCACTTCGAAGGGACAGAAATGACTATGTAGTATTTAGACAACCCTGTGCGCGAACAATACCTCACAGTCGTGCAGTTATATTGAGCACTTTCGGTTACAAGCATGACATTTTGCAAATAGCTATTTTGAATGATTCTCTTTCGGAACACGGCTTCTATCCTCATTCTCGCAAGCCAGGGCCTTGATTCGGTGGTATTGATGTTCCCGTCCTCTTCCGCACTCAGAATTCCTTTAGAATAGCATTAATCACTTCCGTAAATTCAATACTTATGTGTATCAGCAGACAATGCGCAGACACATATTGCATTTGACATCATTCTCTCAAGACGGAGCCCTTTTCTGCTAGAATTTACTGGTTCTATACAAAATTTACGTTACTTTGTCAATCAGTTTTACGTATGGAATTACGTCATATATAGCAGTTACTGGCCATAAAAACGATCTAGTTGACCTCGTGGCCAAAAGCTATGGCCTTTGTTTTCCTGGAGGGGGTTTTGAGGTTGATTTTGATACTTAGATACCTTTCGCATTGACTTTAACTTGGCAGTAATTTTCGCGAATGCAACAATTTGATGTATCAAAAGATATTAACGAGAATTCGACATCATTCTCTTACACACAGACCTTGTTTAGTGAACTAGCCCCGAAACTTCGCACATGAATCACCTTCGGAATGACTTAGTGACAAACATATTCGCGAATTGAGTATAGGAAGATATCCATAGATACTGACTAGAAATGTTTCTTGTTTGCAGAATTTGATTTTAAAGAAAAGAAATTAATAAAATTAGCAACCTTCGAAAAGGCTTGGCCGAACATGTCAGATGAGATGATATTTCCTAAGAATGAAATAGTTAATCATTTATATAGAAGAAGCAAACCATGTCTTGGTATTGACTTGCTGCGTGGAAAAGAGTGGCAAGCAATTTAGTTCGCAGATGATAACGAACGTAAATGCAGAAACCTAATTAATTATTTTAATCGAATATCAAGACTGTAACAGGCCTCAATTTGAATAGTGAAAAAGTGTCATTATGCCTCTTGGACAGTTCGATAAAGCCTTAAATCCCATTCCGTAGTTTCACAGATCGAAGTGATAGACCTGATACTAAATTTATTGAAAAATAACTTTGAAGGAAATATAAATTTTCCATTTTGATCGGCAAATTAAGCGAGAAGGGAGACTGAAGAGCGCAGATTTTCGCGCTATGACTAAATCCTCGAAATTTGTTTGGATTTCCAAATATTTGAAAGCCTTTTGATTTGCAAAAAGTAACGACTGAACCGAATGTTTTGAAACTTGGCATACACGATACTTGTACCAAAACATTGCCAAAGCGATCATGGTGAGTTCGTTTGTCAATTCAGTCGGATTTTGAATGGGGAAAGTGAATATATATATATATGGTATCAGAACTATTACGCAATCCCTACAATTGTGGGTTACAAGTTGAAAATTACTTCCCTTGGCATAAAAACACTGGCAGATGGCGCTTTTTTCTACAATTACCACTACCTCCGCTGATATATCTTTCACTGTATTATTGCCACTGCCGCAGGTTTTGACTACAATGTAGTCATTTCTCACTTGTTATAATTGGACAGCTATTGTTTTCAACCTGTGCAAATACAGTAAGGATCATTCATTTGTTAATTTTCTTATGCATTTTATCTATCCAATTTCACAGGAAAATAAACTATAATTTGAACCATCTCTTGTTAATATGCATGTACAGATTGACAGCCCTTATTAGTTATACTAGAGACTGTCTGAGAGTGAACATTATTGAACTTTAATGATGTGATTCAGGTGTTACAATACACACTCCACAAATGTTGTAACTCGCATGGGAATATACAATTATGAAACATGCGAGTTACAACATTTGTAGGTTTCCATCAATTCTGATGTGGATTGCCAAAAAAATTATACCTATATTATCTTAAAATGATAAGTCTTATCCAAACTTCATGTCATGTAGGAGTATTCAATGTAGGTACATATATACCCACTTTATCACCATACTTTATTCATTTGTGGACAGTTTACTTAGTTCTTGCCAGATAACCAGATTATGTATTGTCTTCATCAATTAGAGTGTGTATTGTATCACCTGAATCACACCATTTGTAGATCGCGGTCAGGTTATCGCTTAACAATTTCTGAAAATGACAGCATTTTAATATCCATCCCACCGGACTGACATAATTTAATGGCTTTAATCCTATTCATAAATGTGTATTGGCTAAGATCACATTATGCCTTGTATATATACATGTACATGTACTGTGCCTATGGAGCTGTTTGTAACTTTGTTCACTGCTGAAGATGCTATAACTAATAGCGAACTATACAGAATGAAATTTGTCTACTCGGAGTTGATTTTCTTCTCTATTATTGGAAAATCATCAGTGGTTCCAATGGATTACTTCAATTAGATATACTTGTAAAAATTTCCCAGGTGGGATGTGCCATATAGCAGGTATGTAGAAGTTCCACTTCAAAAATCTTTCTACTTTTTCAGTTCAAAAAATAATTATCAACATTTGTAACTATGCTGTCAAAATGCAATGGTATGTGCAATTTCACATCTCGAGTTTCAAATAAATTCTGGGGACCTCCACATAAAACAAAAAATTGTGCATTAACTGAGTGATAATTTGTGATTTTATTCATTGAAAATTGGCCAGAATGCATCCCCAGAAATCTGGAAGCCCAGGGCTATGTCAGTAATGGAGAGAGAAATAACACTGATTTTGGAAATGAAGTGTTTACTTTGTTGACACAAAGTCTACTAGTCCACTTATGTAAAGTGCATTATGCAATAAGTCAACAATTACAGGTCTTATTACCTGAATGGTCAACATACAGTCCTATAATATAAGGCCTGAAAGGTAAAGCAAAATATCAGTGTTACAGTATGTCTATATGACAAAAATGGTCGGACTTCAAGCTCACTTGAATCCTTTCTCCATACTGACCAGACACTCATGGCAGCATATTTTCTCTGACTGCATTTTAGTTATGTGTGTAAGCAGGGGTTGATGTAGCCTTGATTTAGATATATTTAGCTGATTTTGCCAGCACTAACAGCACCAATGTCCTTACAATACATTTTTAAAACATAATGTTAATAAAATTAGTACAATGTAAAAAAGAATGTATAATAAGATATAAATCAAGCATTATGTTGATGGGCTGCAAAATCCGTATGAGAGGTGGGCCTTCAATTTCAATCAATCAAAAAAAAACTTTCAGTCCTTTGAAATCCTTTGTCTGTCTGACAATAATAAACTTCATGAACAGTTGAAACACCAATAAGTTTACTGTCTATAGTTCCACCCAATGATGAACAATATCACGAACCTACATGATGAAGCAAACTCCTCAGATATGTGGCCTGGGGAATATATAGATATTGGACTCAAGTCATGAGAATTTCATATATTCAAAAAAATGACCATTTGGCCCTACAAGGGATGTGAATTATAACACTGGGAATGTTACATTCATGTTCAGCAAAATAGAATTACTTTTCCCTGATTAACTCTTTCCCTCATAGACTTGTGGAGAATTTTCTCTCTCTGACCCATAACAGATTTCAATTTTCATACGTTTCCAGCGATGTAAAATATCCCGTTTTATGTCCCATGTCATGTGGAAAAATATTTACCAATGGTCTCCCACAGGCCCATTCTACGTAATTTGTTCACGTTTTATATCAATATCAGCAACGTTTAATCTAAAAATAAGTAATCTTGCGAGAAAATGTGTTGTGTCTGCTTTCCGTCTGTTGGAAATCACGAAAAAAGCGAAGAAATTGTCGCATTTTAGCTACGTTTTGCAGCGTTCTGTTGTTCCGCTGCAATTCCTGTGTTATCGTATACCATTGTAAAGCTTATTTTCCGTACATTCGGGATTTCGCAGTTACATCATGAGATGGCAGGTATAGAACGAGCTATAACTGAAAAAGTCCCATGTACTTCCCTAAAGGATAACGAAGGCTGGTAACAAGGTGAAGTAAAACAGCATCACTGATTGGCCCAAGGTTGAGTGACCTTTTCAGAGGCCCGGCGTGATTGGAGCAGTCAGTTTATTTGCGCGTGGTCGCCATGGCCACGGGTCCACGAAACACAGCGTGGTGAAAGAATGGCGGATAAATTTTAAAACGGGAGATCAACAGGTCCCGGGAAATGTTTATAATAAACTCAGATGGGCAGATTTGACGAGTTAGTCATCAAGGTTAGATACTTTGGTAGTTTATACTCGCGTTACGTGAAATATTCAGGAATTTGGAAGCAGGTTTTACAATTTTTCGAACGTTTCCCTTGAAGCACACCAAACACATTTGGTGTCTAATCGCGCATTTTCCATCGATTATTTCTGTTCCTCTCCCGATTTCATTTTACCCTTACTACAAAACATACCAACAGTCTATATAGTCAGATTTATTTAAATTTTGGCTTTCTGAAAATGTATAGTTTCAATTAGGTTTTACTCAAAGTAAACGCAAAAAATTCCAAAAGTAATCCATCACATGGAAACTCAGTGACACGTCAAAATCCGTCTTCATGGGTTAGGCGAACATCCATCAAAACACGCTTATATGGGGGAAAGAAGAAGCAAATTTTCATTTTTGTGAAAACAAAATCTTATTTTGAGATGCAAAAATGCGTCTCCATGATTCGCCAACACCACCAAAATCTTGTCAGTTCTTTGCCTATCTTGCAAGATCATTATACCCAAATTTCATGGAAATCAAACACGTTGTTCAGAAGATATGATGTTACACATGTTTACCTGCATTCATGTCTATAGCGCCATCTAGTGATGACCAACTGCCACGAAAAACAAGCGGGTGAAATCTAAAGCCCCAGGGAGATGGCACATAAAAGTTTAATGGAAAAAACTTTAATCGTGATAATGGTTAGGGAGGTTTTGACGTTAAGTCAGATAAATTTTTCATTTAAATGGCAATTTGATTCGCACCGAAAGGGAATTATCATGTCGGCAACCCTATATTTATGCTTGGCAACCTAGAATAGAATAGTTTTTAAATATTTCTCCAAGCGAATTGGTGAATTTTCATTTCACAAAAAAACTTCTTTTTTTTTGAGACGCAAAAAAACTTGCCTTTATAATTATGCCAGCTACACCAAAACCTTTTCAGCACATTGACTATCCTTCAAGACCATTGTAATACAATTTCAAAGAAATCAGACAAGCCGTTCAGACGAAATCGTCAGAGAAAGGTTTATCTATGCTCTGACTACAACGCCACCTAGTGGTGAGCAGCGGGTATCGAAACACAACCAGACAAATTTCCCAGGCCTAAGGAGATAGTATACCAAGTCTGACCCGAAAATATTTAACGGTTTCAGAGATATTCACGTTTAAAGTCGCGACGCCGGCGGCGGATCCGGCGGAGCCGTTTCTCATGAAAACATAAGAGCATCCACTTTGTGGAAATGCTCTAATTACAACAGAAGAACGAAACACTCAAGATTGAATATTCCCGGTCAACCTCCCCACAGCGCATGCTCCATTTCGCAGGCTCCATTACCATCCCTGCCACCAATAGCGGAAGTTGACCTTTACTACATTGCCATGACGTATAGGGGAAACCAACCAACGCACGGTTCAGTTTGAATCAGCCGAACAACTTCTTTAGTGTTGCACATGAGCGAACTACTTTTCATATGCTCTGTCCAGATAAACAGGGAAAATTATCTCCAGATAATTCTTTTTAACGCCATGTCAACAGAGGTATTATGCAGACTTGAAAAGTAATCAAAATGTTCGGTAAACATCTATTTTATTATATATGATGTCACTTCCGGCGATGCGCGCGAAGGCCCCGAATCCGGTCCAAAAATCTGACTGGTGGCCGGGGTGTTAATTTTTAGACCCCCAGCGAGGTGGTTGATTCCCGGTGGCCATTTTGAATTGTCAGAGCAATTCGCATTAGGCAAATTGACGGTACATTGGGCCAAGAATTGTTAATGTACATGCATACCAAGTTTTGAGTCAAACGGTTCAGCAGTTTCAGAGGAGAAGATCTTGGACTGTTTTGAGGTCAATCCAAGATGGACACCGAAGCTTCAACCAATCAGCTTCATTAGGCATGTTAGGGGATATGCACCAGCTTCCATGTAGCCCAATCACAATATTCTCTAGGCATATTCTGCAATTCCTTCAAAAAGCTAAATTATAAATTGAATTGAAACGTGGCCCAGAAGGATATCTACAACCATCCATTATCCCTGGTGTACATGTAAGATGCTAGATCATAAATGTACAAAATAAAAAAGATTGTGATCCGGTGGTTTTGTTCATTGTCTCATTACTGTCTATGCAATGATGCGGCATGCCATGGGCTATTTCTGTAAACCGAGAAGTACAGACTCATCCAGGCCCGATTGTCAAATTAGGATTCCTTCTTCGCTGTACCTGATGTATGGGCTTGATGCAGTTGTCATGGCAACCCAATCTGTTTACCTAATTTGGGCAGGTGCCTGCTGCTTTTTCGCCTGGAGCAAAATCGGTACGACGGTAATTCTTAAGAAGTCTTGCATTCACAGGTAAGCGCAGGTACCCCGAGACTCGATAATACGACTGTATACACCTAATAGCCTGCTTTATACTGGATGGAATTGGAGACTTAAAACACAGGTGAAACTGACGACATCCGATTCTCAAGGCAGGCATAATTCATAGACACAGCTTTATACGGGTGGTATAATAGAACATATAATTATTGCTGAACACTCAATAACAGATCCTCAGAAAAAAAGTGAACATATACATGTACCTGCCAACATGACAGAATTATTTAAGAAACCCAATATTATTTCTATTATTTTTTTGTTCTCCCAAACACGTCAAATAAACTCAACATATGTACATGTAGATAAAAAAAAATGTTGCGTCATTTAACCATAAGCCTGCTACTTTTGAATGAAAATACTTTTAAAGAAGTAGTAGCGTATTTAAAAAATGTTCAGCAAATAACGTATTTAGATAAAATTTAGTAGTTGAGATCAACTATGGTGAACGTTTTTCTGAGACCTCACTTTTTTAATATCACGGGCATTGAAATCACATTTCTGACATTCTCTGAAAAACGTGACAGCACCTGCACTTGCCCCCAGTGCCTGAGATGACGTCACAAAACGCGCAATGGCATTCTGGGCGTGATGCTCTGCAACGTCATACTCGATCTTAGAACTTTAATTGCACTGTGATGGCTGAATTGAAGAATCTAACAATATTGGTCCCTATAAGAAATACATTGTACAAAACTTCACGAGTTGAAAATCATTTGGCATATGTTGCAAGTGATCATGCTGTTCAGTTTACCCGAACAATTAAAATCACGCTACTACCTCTTTAAGGAAGATGATAAATAATGAAAACAGATGTTTGGGAATGTAATTTATTATACAATGTGATTCCCAAAATTTAAAGGGTGCTGATATAATTGATGAGTGCCATATTCATATTCCTTTATTCAGAATTTGACTGGAAATTTACATTAAACAGTATTTACAGACCTACTGCAAACTCCAATAAATCAAGAACAACGATTAATTGACACTCTCTTCTGATAACAGTTAAAACCCATTAAAATATCTCGTAGTCAATTACAGCTAGCGGAATATTCAGATATATTACACGTTTCTTTACATCTACCGGTACCAAATTATGCATATTGGAGAGAAAGGGAACAGCAAAACAAAAAAAACAAAAATTTGAAGCGAACAGTTTTGAAAGGATTTTGAAATTGGATAAGATGTTCTTTAAATTTCAAGACAATGGAGGACAAGAGAGTAGATATCATATTCATTTTCACCAGGGAGAATGTGCTGACATTTTACTGATGACTTGTTATAGGCAAAGATAAGATTAACAATAAAGATAGTGCCACGGCACTGTAGCTCATCTGTCTGTAACTGGAGAACGTAGCTGTGAGAAATTTTTACTAAAGAACTGCAATAGATGAGTTTCTAACGTGTGTTGTCCCCCCTGAACACTAAATGATCCATGCAGTTATTTCCTGAGATTTCATGATAAAGTTTCAGGGGAAATTCAAGATGCGGCCATATTGGATTTTCAAATCGGACAAGAAAAGGTATCTTGCTCAACTTGACCCCAAGGGGAACCTGTGTATCAAATTTGAGAAAAATCAATGCAGTAGTTCCTGAGAAATCCATGATCGCGATAACAAAGTTTCATGGGGAAATCCAAGATGGCTGCCTGGTGGCCATATTGGATTTTTGAATCAGAGCAGAAAAGATATCTTGCACAACTAGACACCAAGGGGAACCTGTGTACCAAATTTGAGAAAGATCCATGCGGTAGTTCCTGAGAAATCGCAATAACAATGTTTCATGGGGAAATCCAAGATGGCCACCTGGTGGCCATATTGGATTTTTCAATCAGAACACAAATGGTATCTTGCACAGCTAGACCCCAAGGGCAACCTCTGTACCAAATTTGAGAAAGATCCATGCAGTAGTTCCTGAGAAATCACCATGTTTCATCTGGACATCCAAGATGGCTGCCTGGTGGCCATATTGGATTTTTCAATCAGAACACAAATTGTATCTTTCACAACTAGACCCCAAGGGGAACCTCTGTACCAAATTTGAGAAAGACCCATGCAGTAGTTTCTGAGAAATCGCGATAACAATGTTTCATCTGGAAATCCAAGATGGCCGCCTGGTGGCCATATTGGGTTTCTGAATCAGACCACAAAAGTATCTTGCACAACTAGACCCCAAGGGGAACCTGTCTATCAAATTTGAGAAAGATCCATGCAGTACTTCCTGATAAATCATGATAACGAAGTTTCATAGGGAAATCCAAGATGGCCGTCTGGTGGCCATATTGGATGTTCGAATCAGAGCACAAAAGGTATCTTGCACAGCTAGACCCCAAGCGCAACCTCTGTACCAAATTTGAGAAAGATCCATGCAGTACATGTAGTTCCTGAGAAATCACGATAACAATGTTTCATCTGGAAATCCAAGATGGCCGCCTGGTGGCCATATTGGATTTCTGAATCAGACCACAAAAGTATCTTGCACAACTAGACCCCAAGGGGAACCTGTGTATCAAATTTGAGAAAGATCCATGCAGTACTTCCTGATAAATCACGATAACAAAGTTTCATAGGGAATCCAAGATGGCCGCCTGGTGGCCATATTGGATGTTCGAATCAGAGCAGAAAAGGTATCTTGCACAACTAGACCCCAAGGGGAACCTGTGTACCAAATTTGAGGAAGATCCACACAGTAGTTCCTGAGAAATCGCGAAAACAATGTTTCATGGGGAAATGCAAGATGGCCGCCTGGTGGCCATATTGGATTTGTGAATCAGACCACAAAAGGTATCTTGCACAACTAGACCCCAAGGGGAACCTGTGTACCAAATTTGAGAAAGATCTAGACTATGCAGTAGTTCCTGAGAAATCGCGATAACAATGTTTCATCGGGAAATCCAAGATGGCCGCCTGGTGGCCATATTGGATTTTTGAATCGGACCACAAAAGGTATCTTGCATAACTAGACCCCAAGAGGAACCCGTGTACCAAATTTGAGAAAGATCCATGCAGTAGTTACCGAAAAATAATGATGACAAGATTTCACTGGCAAATTCAAGATGGCCGCCATATTTAAAATCGTATCGATACGGCATGAACAAATTCTGGTGTACTCATTGGGGGGAACATGCATGCCAAGTTTCAGCTTAATCGGCCAAGCGGTTTCAGAGAAGAAGATGTTTACGGACGACGGACGACGCACGACGGACGACGGACAGTCAGGCCATGACATAAGCCCATCGGGCCTTCGGCCCAGATGAGCTAAAAATGATCGGGGGGGGAGGGGGGGTATCACCATACTATTTGTATATATATATTGCATCATTTGTGTACATGTACTGCATCCTGTATCATTGAACTGATAGGGAAATGAGCTGATTTTCATGTTTGTATATCTCAAATCAGGTATTTTCAGGTTTATATCTGTAAATTTTGGCTGTGAAAATTTGAACATTTACCTTATTTCTTCTAATTTTTCGAAAAGGATTTTAGACTTAGACACAATGTTAGAAGCAGAAAAAAACATCTTTATGTCAACTGAGGCTAAGTACTGTGGCGTGGATATGTTATTTTATCCTTAGAACTGAAAACATACCCAGTGAAATTTGTAGGAAGTTAGCAAAATTTGCCTGAAGTTTGAATAATTAGAAGAAATAGGGTACGGCTCAATAACAACATGCGTTGATCAGAATTCGTGGACATTTGAAATATCTACTATTTTGTATATTCAAATTAAATAGATTGCCACATTGTTTTACAGGAAGATTGTAAAGTTCCAAGATGGTTACAGTAACTCCCAAAAAAGGCCAACTCAGTAGTAACATTTGATTTCTTGTCTTCCAGATAACCATGATGCTTTGTTCAGAATAGAATGCTTATAAATATAAACTACATGTAAATAATTAGGCATCCGTACAAACTAGGTTCATCAGTCCATCTGTTCATTTCTATCAGTATTCAGTGGTTGCTGGCCCTGAACTTCAGTAACCACTTCGTTAAAATTCAAAATGAGTCCATCTGGTATATAAACAATGTATAGATTCCAATCATGCCAATTGCTTTTGATTCATTGCTTCATAGAGAATGCTTCTTTGAGAATACCCGGCCTCAGATCCTCACTTATTGTAACTTAATTACTTCATCATTTCCTGTAGATGACCAATCCAACAGGAAATCCCTTTCTCAGTTTGATCAATTTTGGTCTAGTTCTCATTCTATTGACATTTAAAGGAATATTTCTTTACAAAATCGAGCAACTCACAGTTTTAAACTTTGAAGTTGAATTAAATTTCAATAGAATAGACAACTAGACCAAAATTGACAAAACTGAGACACGGATTTCCTGTTGGGGTTGTCTTCTACAGGAAATGAAGTTACGATAAGTTTTTGAAAACTTTTCAGATAACTAAAAAGAAGGATTTTTTTTTTTTAATTAATTTTTTTGAATATCTTCACAACCTACAAATTTACAGTGAACACATATATATTTGGAATCTTTAAAGAGGTAGTAGCGTCATTCAGAAAATATTCAGCAAATAACATATTTCGATAAAAGTTATTTAGTAGTTGCGATCAACCATGGTGAACGTTTTTCTGTGACCTCAATTTTTAATATCACAGGCATTGAAATCACATTTCTGACATTCTCTGAAAAACATGACAGCACCTGCACTTAGCTCCAGTGCCTGAGATGATGTCACAAAACACGCATCGGCATTCTGAGCAGGACGCCTTGCAACGTCATTGAAGTTTTTTTGTACTGTGATGGCTTGTAACATGACGTCATGGGCACCAGGTCAGGTCAGTTCTCATTTTCATCTTGTTCACTAGACTGAATTGAAGAATCTAACAATATTGGTCCCTATAAGAAATTCAAGACTTCGAGACTTGAAAAGCCTTTGGAAAATGTTGCAGGTGACCCGAACGATTAAAATCACGCCAATACCTCTTTAAGAACTGCGCTTTCAAGAAATATATACATTACCAGAGCTATAAGGCATACCTTTAGCCATATGAAGACAATTTCTAGAGGGTGTGTAAAAATGTCTGCAGGAGGGCCCAGTATCCTTAAGGCCACTATTTACAAATTTAAAGACCTATCACATGTATGCAGAATGTTTTATTCAAAATCACAGACTGTGTCTCATCACCGTTTTGCCCATTTGTTTTCTGAATATCGAGAGTTTCTGGTGAATTATTTACGCAGAAACGGTTGAAGATATAGTTACTATCACAGTCACACTGTCCGACTGACAATGCAACAAAACTCCTTATACATGTATGAACAGGAAGTTATACAGACTGATCAGCAACCACCTCGCTGGGGTCTAATAATACCCCAGCCACCAGTCCGATTTTTGGACAGGATTCCTGGTCGCGCGCACATCGCCGGAAGTGACGTCATATATAGTAAAATAGATGTATGCCAAACATTTCGATTACTTTTCAGGTCTGCATAATACCTCTGTTGACCTACATTAAAAAGAATTATCTGGAGGTTATTTTCCCTGTTTAACTGGACAGAGCATATGAAAAGTAGTTCGCTCATGTGCAAAACTGAAGGAGTTGTTCGGCCGGATTGAAACTGAACCATGCATATGTGGGTTTTCCCCTGTACATCATAGCAACGTAGTAAAGGTCAACTTCCGCTACTGATGGCAGGGACATAACTGGAGTGAGCCTTGAAACGGAGCATGCGCTGTGGGGAGGTTGACTGATCAGTGTCACAACTCAAATTAGCTAACATGATATGATATGATATGATGTTGGTGTGTCAACAAATTTGTCCATTTTTCTTTGTCATTCACGGTCACTTGTGAGTTGAGTGAAAACAACAGCAGATTTACAAGAAATTACTCACAACAATTCCACCATTGATTCATATTGCAGCACTTTGACATATCAGGAACATTATTATACCTCACTGTGTATTCCTTTATTTAAATTGGTTGAGACACCATCACGTGATATTCCGCAATTCTCGATGTCTTATGAAAAAAAACAGCTTGCCACAATGCGATGTCCCACGATCTCGCGCCGATATCACACGATCAGGCGCTGACGTCACATGGCAGCTCTAGGCAATGTCACATGATCTCGCGCAGTTATCGCCCGTGAACAGACTTTTTCGTAGCATTAATTGTCCTCTGTTGTGCTGTCATTCCACTGTAATCACGATGGCGTGTACAGACATAAAGCGTTTTACATTACGTTTTTGCTGCCTTGGTTTTTCTCTTTTCACTGTACGTCTATTTGTATTGTTTATGGCTTTTTTCGGTAAAAGTAAAATCTCAATCTGACAAATCGTGATATCACACCTCACAGCATGCAATATCTGTATAATGTAGCCATCCAATGTTATTCTATAAAACAGAAGTTTCCTATGTAATTGACAATAACATTTAATGTCCATACAAATCAGCTAGTTCCGCAATGTCCGTCTTAAATAAAACCTTCAAACAAACTCTGGTTGATAGCATTTCTTAGCTGCACAACTCATCTATTTTCATCAAACTGGAAGCTCTCAACCTGTCTGTCTGGCTAGATTATCGAGTTCGGAGTTTTCGTTATCGGAGCAAGTCCGCACAAACTACCGAACAGTAAATATGTCTTGCAAATGAGTCATCATTATCAATTTCCCACCTGATAGTTTTCTAGCTAGCTGGCTGAATGAGTTTTAAAGACTTTTCAAGACCAGAAAATTATTTTTCAGTGTTTTAAGGTTATTACAGACACTTGATTGAACCTGTCCGATATTGTGGACCTGGACTTCTTGGATTTGTTTCACCTGTTGGCTGTTGTGTTACATCATCGATTCCCAGATGCTTCTCAATTAACACTTTATGATGACAAGAGTCAGATCTGACATTCAATCCACCCGTAGTCCATGAAAAATGTTCGTGTCTGTTGTCGGAATACCACTTAAAATTGTAAGACAATATCAGGCATAAAACTACATGGTAAGAACTCAGAGTAGCCGAACTGCTTATAAGAGAGACACTGTTAACAGTTATCAATGATGTCTGGTAAATGAGGCTCCTATAAAATAATGATATGGTATAGCACTGCTATAGTGTCGTATATACTGCTATAGGGAATAATATCGCGGAGAATTAAAAAGTATTCTGAACTGTGAAATGAATCTGTTGCAATCCACGTATGCCTATTACTAATACGAGTGGTCATTCACCCCCATAGTTCATTCACCCCCATGGGTTCATCCACTCCCATGGGTTAGTTTATAGGGATAGGGAGATTGCGTGCCCTTTCTATACTACTCATCGTGCACTACTCATCGCGCATGCGCATTCGACCCATTCTACTGTAGGGTGTAAGCCTGGCCCATGGAATCTCAGGTAGCGAAAACCCCAGGTCTCTCGCCCCACCCTATCCCGCGCCACACCTAGCGGAGGATGAGGAGTAGGACACGCCACGGATTATACTAGGGAGATATATGGAGTGTGTCTAGATATGGATTATAGACACTGTAGCCAAGAAGGTCGGAAATATTACCACTGAGGGTGCGAAATAGCCCTTTGCCCGGTTGCCCAGGGCAACCTAACTTTCCTTTGGGCAACCAAATTCTGCCCGAATTGCAATACAATTGGGTGTGATGGTTGCCCGTGCTTGCCGATGGGCAACTAGAATTTATTTGTCTATTTCATACCCTGGCCACTCTACTGCACATGTCAAATTAAGAAATAATATTTGGTATGGTGTATAGCCCGCCACTGAGCATTATGAAATGATTTTTGAGAGAGAAAGAATTGGTCGTCAGCAGGATACGAACCCATGATCCCTGCTCAGCACGCTGATGCTCAACCGACTGAGCTATGATGGCCCATAGATATTACACCTGTGGATTATTCCTGTGACCTCCTCTCTCGGTGTTGCAGTGTGCGCAAATGGCTTATAATGCAACACCGGGAGAGAAGGTTGGTCATCACAGGGACAATCCACTGGTGTAATTACCTATGGGCCGTCTTAGCTCAGTCGGTAGACGCGTTGAGCCGATGCTCGTGGGTTTGAACTGATTATTTCCACTGACGATCAATTTATTCTTTCTCTCTCAAAAATCATTTCATATATATATGCTCAGTGGCAGGCTATACGCCATACCAAATATCATTTCTTCATTATAAAGCCAGTTGTACACAATGCAACACCGAGAGAGAAGGTTGGTCATCACAGGGACAATCCATGGGTGTAATACCTGTGGACCGTCATAGCTCAGTCAGTAGAGCATCGGCACGTTGAGCCGGGATCGTGGGTCCGAATCCCGCTGACGACCAATTTATTCTTCTCTCTCAAAAATCATTTCACATGTTTACTTGTTTGGCCCCTATAGCCTGGCGCACACGAGAGCTATCAGCTGAGCTAACGGCCTCAATTGCTGTCAGCTCAGGGGCTAGCTCTCGTGTGGTTTCAGCGCACACGATGAACAAACGGTTCACCGAATTGATTTCAGTTTCCGCGGAACACCTTCTTCAACACCATGTGATCTTTCAGTTGACCGGGCTCAAATAAAAATGACCATTTTGAACAGTACTAAGATGCATTTCATTGGCCGATAAAAAAAAAAACGGCGGAGTTGTTAGCTTACGTTTGCCGCACACGCCGAGGATTTGGCTTCGCGAGGCGAAATTATAAAACAAGTTTGATATTTTTCTCCCAGCCTCGCGAGGCCAAAACCTCACCAAAAACTGCCTGTACAAGAGTGCTATAGCCCCTGAGCTGTCGACAGGCAATTGAGGCTGTTAGCTCAGCTGATAGCTCTCGTGTGCGCCGGGCTTATAGATCTACTATTCCCAACATGTGGGAGGTGAATATTTCAATATTTCTTCCATGTAAAGGGTCTGAACTAAATGGCATATTCAAAATGTTCAGTCGTTTCCCTGAATTTAATCAGTCAAATACTTCAACATTAGCACTGCAGGATACACACTTTTGATCAGGTAAGACCAAATTTTGATCAGACAAGTCTGATTCCAGAGCCTGCATGTACAGATTTATTTGACATGAAGTCAGTGGGTCACATTCCTATTCAGGTACCTATACAGGGCATGAAATAGACAAACAAATTCTAGTTACCCATCAGCAAGCATGGCTACCAACACATCCAAATGCATTGCAATTTGGACAGAATTTGGTTTCCCAAAGGAAATTTAGATTGCCCCGGGCAACCGGGCAAACATGGCAAAGGGCTATTTCACACTCTGCTATATATATCAATCAAATCATGAGCGAGATGTCTGGACATGAATCTGGAAAATGACTTGGAAATTAATTTGGATGAATTAAGAATAAGGCCCAGTACATACATGTACAACCAACTTTTCCATGGCACTTTACAATGTTCAACGTAAACTGGTCAATTTGTATTGCGAAATATGACAAAATTTCATCTGACCCCAAAAATAATATGAACGTCATCACAGCCAGAAATAAAGTTCTGTTCATGTTTAAAGACCCATAGATAACAAATTTATTTGAATAAGGACATTATAAACAATTTGTCAATTTGTCATAGCATTCACACAATCAAATGAGAACTAAAATGGGATGACAATCTCAGACACTGCAGTATGGGCTTACGCAGATAAAGCCAATCAGTATTGCAGAAGAGATGGATGTTTTCATGCTAAAGATATTTGTAAATAGAAAAAAAATAAAGTGGATACACATTTGTTTTATATTTTACTTATTTGGTAATGGTGTCCTAAAACACTAACTGGCCCGGGGAAAACCCGTGATTTCTCGCCTCATTTATGTCATTGATGACAGATGATCACCTTCAGCATTTTGAACAGATCAACATCACTGTTAGGATCTAGTGGTTTGCTAATAAACCAAACTGTATTCCTGTCAGCAACTGTAAGACTTTACCAGTTGGGCAAAACGGCTTTGGGGAGATTGAGGTACAGTGGGACATAGAGCACAGTCCAATTATGAGGGCTGAGGATGATATTTTGTTATACCGGTACCAAGTTTTCAGCAGTACTTCATTGCTGTTCTGTTATTACCGAGAGTGGATGGTACAAATTAATTATATCGATTTATTATCTCAAATGTATGTATTAGTTTTGTTTTTCATGCACCCGGGGGCGGACTGGGACATTTTTGTCAGAGCACACGGAGACAATAGTATATAATCAAATGGTGAAATTTACTAACTTTCATCTTAAAATGCTATTAAAGTGCATTATTTTGTTTTTTAGGTAGTGGTACTTGCTAATCCTATCGGATTTGATGCGTTTAGGAACATTTTCGAAGTCAATGCTTTCGTTGGCATGAGAATCAAACAGAATATTTTTATCCTCAAATTTGGCCTAGAACAAACTAGGAAATATTATATGTAAAGCTGGGACTTAACCATCACTGTTGAATCTTCTAAACTCCTATGAAACATATTAGTATATACTTGATGTATTTTGATTATTGTCCCACCGCACCCCAGTGCACCCATATCCGGGGCAAACTGGGACACTTTTTTTTACTTTTTAAAAACGATTTCAGGAGAAAAGTATAATAGATATTTCAGCATTTTTTCTATGATTATGTCATACTAAGTATTAGTTATAACTAGAGCATAGAAGGTTACTCTACACGACAATAATAACAGAGATTTTTGCAAAAAGGTGAAAAATGTCCCAGTGGCAGTGTACCCCAGTCTTCCCTATAGTCTGTTTACTCCATATTTGTACAGCCTATCGAAAGTATGTATCAGCAAAGTACAAAATGATTTTTCAGACAAATGCTAAATGATGAGAAAGTACCGGTATGATTAAATGACGTGACAAATATTAAATCTAACAATTGAAAACATCAAAGTAAAAACCGCTAACCACAGACACTCCAATCATGATTGATAAAACACACATGGTCCACAGCATGACAGCCAGTGGTATCCAAAATTATGACAATCACAAAACTGTGAACAATGGCACAAATTTAGCACAGTCTTACCCTAGTATCGGCTTACATAGAACTCTGTGATAATGCTTCTGTCATAGGTAAACTAATTGAGAGAAAGCGTGAGACACCGAGTCCATCACATTGAGCTTCCTCGTTGACACACCTGTCTGCGTATTACGTCATCAGTCTGTGTGCTCGGAAACCCGTGATGCGGCAGATCAATGCCAGGTCAACATGGTAGATTGCGGGAACGCACGGTGTGCCCAAGAAAGACGTCTTTTTAAAAAGGAATTAATGACATGGAGTAAAAAAGTGCCACTTCTCGTTGGTAAGTAGACTCAGGAGATGTTGATCTGTTCAAGTGTTTATTTTTTATCGCCGAAACAGGCCGCTGACGCCGAGATATCGACGGGTTATTGTTGTCAAAAATTGTGCCGATCGTCGTCCATTCTTTTTCGGCAACAGAGCCCCTACCTGCACATAGTATCGATCTGTCAGCCAGAAAGACTTTCCACGAATAAATGAAATCGCTTCAAGGCCGACGTAGATTCCGAGCAAATTGCATTTTCAGTTTATTCCTCGTCCTCTCTGTAACAAATTTGAACGTATTATTACCCTCTAAGAAGAAGACAAACCGGGAAATAGAAGAAGGAAGCGCGAGCGATCACCCAAAATTTCCCAAAACCATATTGTGTATGATGCGAGCTGATGACGTTTTGTGTCATATTTCGTTATGCGCCATATTTTTGCAGCGGATGCGATCAGATTCACACCCCAAATTTATGATTTTGTAACTTTTATATCTTTTGTTGGACCACATTTCTTTGGACTGTTACAGTCCTATAGCCAGTATTCACCTGTGCATATACATGAATGTAACATTGATGGGTTATTTGTAATTTTCAATGCCAGCATGGAGACCTCATTTCGCCTGCCTGGGCTCCATTTTTTTCGGCTATTGTGCAAATAATGTATTGGTTTTTTGCATTTGATGGTGACTGCAGTGCTATATGTTAATCACTGGGTGCCTTGATGAGTCTGGGGCATAATTTGGTTGTTGCTCAGAACTATAATAGACAATTTCTCAAGAATTACAAATGTCAGAATGATATTGACCAGGCATGGCCCGCCACAAACAGACAAATTAGATAAATAAATAGTCCAGAGAAACAGGCTGCCTTGTTTTATTTGATTATTGGAGCCTGCAGACCACAAGCAAATGGAATGAAGCATTTGAAGTGAGATTGACCCGTATTTGCCAAACACTGTGAAGAATAAATGTGTTTGTTATAAATTTTCTTCATCATTGTTGTAGTTTTTTCTCCGACGGAAGTCTATAAATAATTCTGTGATAGGGACCTGTTTTATCTAAACCAAATTTAAATATTCTAGGTTTTATTTTTTTAATATTTGGTGATATTATTAGGTTTTCTTACCGTAACAATTTTCTTTTTTTTATTCATTTACATGATCCACCATTTGACATGTTTTTCTTTCATTGTTTATTCTACTACTCAAATGTATTTAAATTTGCAATTATTATCCAGTTTGCTATCTTTGGCAAACTCATATTAAAAAATTTTCAAACTGCATAATCATGATAATTCAGTAATCAGTCAATAGTTAATTCAAATGATCAGTAATTGTTAAATGATTAGTATAATCTGGTAAATTAGTATAATCTGGTAAATTAAGGTTATCCAGTTAACTACATGAAATGTCTTAGATTATTCCAAGTGCTGTGTTCTGGGCCCTTAATAAAGTGTGTTCTGGGCCCATAATGAAGTGTTTTAAGGTTCATCTTGAAGAAATTGAATAGCCAAAATCGCAACATAGCCCATAATCATATATCAAACATGTATTGAGTGTAATTTAAAACACACAAACACAATGGGAAATGGCCATCTTTCTGCATGAATTTGACAAGCACTTTCAGCAAACCAGAGAACTTCCACCAAACAGTCATGGGATGAGCTCACAGAAGTTATAAATTACATGTACATTGTATAACCTCTACAAGTGATTATATCAAAATCTTTACTGCACACAAATTAATGATATTTTGACAAGTAGCGAAGTCACAGAGTGTAATGATCTCTGTTAGTACAGTCCATTTACTGTGTTTAACAACCTTCATGCCTTCGAGTGCATGTGGTACATTCATAAAACTTGAATAAAACATGATATTTTAACCTAGATACAAGTATTACGTATCAGGTTATATCCAAGCATCCCTGGTTTTTCTCTCAGTTACGTATAATTTTCCTGGAAAGCCAAAACAGTAAGGTTGATTAGGGAGGTATCGCTCAGTCACACTTGTTTTTTAAGAGATGAACAAGTTTTTGTTTACTGTCCAAATGGCCCTTATAACCTTATAAAGTTATTATAAGGTACTCTGTGAGTGGCATGTTGATGTAACATTTATGGCCCAATCCAATCTTCTGAAGATAACCTTACCATCTTTGCATTACAAATCATGTGGTTTTTTTGCTCTGGTTAACTTTTTGTGACATTTCCTTCAACAAACATTTTGTGGTCAATGCACACAACAATTTACAACTCTGAGAGTTATTGCTTATAAATGTAGTTTATAACTTTGCTGAGTTATAATTTTTTTTTATAACTGAACTTGTGTAAGTTGGTCCTCTGAGTGCAGAATGTGTTCTGTGAAGCATAAATATGAAAATAAGACTTTTGAAATCTTTCATATTTGAATTTGCTGATGTTGCTTGTACGTGTATGCTGTCTTAAGGGTACAGAGTCCTCCTGCACACACTTTTACACACCCTCTAGAACTTGTCTTTATACAGCTGAAAGTATGCCACACAGCTATGGTAATGTATATATTTCTTGAAAGCACATTCCTTGAGGATTCCAAATATATACCTGTATGTTCTGAAGATATTTGGATTAAATAAATTGAATTTTAAATTTAATATCAATTTTAAATTTTTAAACCCTATTTTCAAAAAAGTATTCAACTTATCATAACTTACTTCATCATTTCCTGGAGAACACAACTCCAACAGGAAATCCTTGTCTCAGTTTTATCAATTTTGATCTAGTTCTCATTCTATTGACATTTAATGGAATATTTCTTCACAAAATCGAGCAACTCACAGTTTTGAACTGTATGTTGAATTAAATGTCAAATAGAAAAAGAACTACACCAAAATCGTGTGAGACAATGGCAGCGATTGGCCGGCTGCCTGTCTGTGAGTCGGTCTTCAGTGCCGAGTGAATTTCTCGCCATAGAAAATGGCTCCGTTGAAACTTTAGCGAGCCGACTGTTGGATTTACAATGGAAATAAAGGGATTCTCGGATTTATATGTCGGATTAAAACCCACACGGACGATGCACTGGTACTTTAGCACGATCGTCCGGTTGAATTGGGCGAATCGTGAAGAGATTTTTTATGGAAACTATCATTTGGCTGGGACATACACTCACGGTAATGTTGTCGAAATCAGAGATTTTTTTTTGTTTATTTTATTTTCTCGCCTGGTCTGGTTTTATTTTAGACACAAATGGGCAGATATTTTGAAGGACAGATTAATTAAAGTATGGGCTTTCTGAAAATATATATATTTAGCGGGGTTTCAATCAAGCTACATGCTATTGCTTAAAAAAAAAGACTGTCTATAACAAAATCCTCTCGCATGCATTTATCCGAACATACATGTACAAGGCTGACAAACGAGACTATCAGCAAGTAGCAAAGAGTTAACATTTGTTGTCCATGCGATATCTCTAGTTTCAAGGTATGGATTGGTACCAAACTTTGAGTGTACCTTACTTGCATGGCAAAGAGGAGTCATACTGTACATTTTGAGATCAATTTGTCAACGGTCAATGTTACACTCCACCAAAACTGAATCAAGTTTAGCTGATTATATGTGTTAGGTTGGAATATTCAGATTTCTCTCCCCTGCATGTATATGGCATTTGTCCTGTGGAGTTTGAAACAGCTACGATTAGTTAAACTGTTGTGAAATAAAAACCATACATTTACTAATTTAACGGGAAGAGGGGTCCTTCATGAACCTCGGCCTGTTTATTAACTCAAGAACAAAGGTTTACTTCATCACTTTCTTTTTCCTTCATGAAAAATTCTCTCGCCTGAAAGAAAAACATTTGCATGAAAACTACTATTTTCTTGTGTTTGACTATTGTCGATTTCAGTGTGGGATATGTGAACTCTCGGCTCTTGTTCCAAGGTCAACTAGTTACTAAGAGTGAAGCCCATTTTAGTTTATCATTCAATATAGATGTGATATGTTACATTCTCAGAAGCACAAAATCGTAGACCTTTCTCTGGATTGCTAGCTACCAGTTGGAATCAATGCTATTAAACAACCTTGAAATTTGGACCAATCTAATTCCAGATATACGGGCGTATATTGAAGCCCCTTGGGCTCTTGTTTGAAATTATTTTGTTTAAATTTGAATATCTTCTGTCACAACTATGGGCGGCCATTTATGTCAAAATTACCAGCTCGGGTTGTACAGCTTAACTCACAACAGACAACGTATCTAACGATATAAGGTGTTGGTTTAAACGCTTATTTCATCTTTTTGCAAACCAGGAACCTAACTCTGAACGCATATTTCATCTCTCTCCAAACGAAGAATCTAACTGTGAACGAAAAGTGGAGATACGGAAATACAAGCGAACTCAGAATGAACAGTATATTTCAGCACATACAACGTATCAGACAACGAACGACCCCTTTCAGAACGTACTTTATAATAGAGCAGACGAGAGACCACTCGAGCGCCTCTGTCCCACATTTTGAGGGGATGGCTCGCGTTTACATGTGCGACTCATAGTAAGGAGTCTCACAAGATGAGAAGTTCAAAACTGTTGGTACACTTTAACCCAGTGGCAAAAAAGAACCACATTCATTTTGAGGTGACCACGACCTGAAATAGCGGAACTCGGAATAACGGCCGAGTTTCACGTCATAAATCTTTCTACCATCCGGAATGACCCGAACATTTCCAGAGGAGCGTTGTTCGTTGTGAAACAGCTCGTTCGTTCTGAGTTATACTCTTCATTTAGAAATTGGTCACTCTGTGTCAGACTGGCTATTCGTCCAGAACTAGGCTTGTCATTCTGAGTTTGCATTCGAACATCGTGCCGTTTGTTTTCGGTTTGAGTATACGTTCAGAGTTAAGGATTTTTTATTTGCAGGAATATAAAATGCGTTTGAGACTACATTGTGTACTTTGTAAGTTTGTCTTTCCTGAGTTTGGCTTCATGTTTTGTAATTGCTAATTTTGACATAAATGGCTGCCCATACACAACCTACAGATCTATTATGAACAAATTTATATATTTGGAATCCATAAGAAATGTGCTTTCATCCAATATATACATTAAATATGACAGCTATACGGCATACTTTTAGCGATACAAAGACAAATTCTAGGGAGTGTGCAATATATCTGCAGAAGGGCTCTGTATCCTTCATTCGACATGTTCGAGATTGTCATTAACCATGTTCACAGTTCAACAAATCTTGCCATCTACATGTTGAATGTAACTTGTTCATTTGTTGCAACATGTCCAACAGAGGTCATGTGTAATCTGTATAAACTGTATGCTTTGTCTGTAATGATGATATTGGCCAGATTATATCATTGATGATCATAGTACATTGTGTTAATACTGTTTTGTTCTGCAGGCCTGGAAACCATAGCGGAATGCTTGGGGGGAGCAGCAGTTAGTAGGGAATTATTTGAACCGTGGCGATGTAAGTAACTTTTATAGACTTTTATCACCATTCAGTGAAAAATTGCTTTTTCTCTTGGCAAATTTCTCATGACTTTAAAGCATATCCTCAGTCACTTGTTCAGAAGCTTTTCGGATGATATATAAAACTGTATGATTCTACATGATTTGCCTAAAGTTGAATTTCAGACTTTCAGTGCATCAATGTGTTCATCTCTTTTTTCTTGCAGCTCTAGAAACAGAAGAAACAGTAGACTGGGAACCCGATCAAAGCTGTTTTTACTGTGACAAAAAGTTAAAGTTCCTCTTTGTGAGTTTTTAAACTAGGCTATTCTTAAATTCCTATCTCTTCAGCATAGGGAGAGTTTTTAACTGTAGATAACTGGCTGAAATATGGATCAAATTATCCTACTATTCTGAGGAAGTATCATTATGCTCATATTCATGATATTTTAGGCAACTTCAGGTAGAAAATAGACCAGTTATTGATTAAACATCTTTCCTATGCTGAAGAGATAGGAAAGAAAGTGGAAGAATGAACTGTTGGGTCGCCATGCATCAATGCCGGTGCTATCAGGGCAGATCTGTTCTTAAAAGGATAGTAAACCCTTGAAAAAAGTAGGTTTTGAATGGAAGAAAAGTTCCATCACTGTCAAAAAGTATATTTTATTTACTCTTATATTTATTTTTTATAATCATATTCTTTCATTTACAACATACAATGTACTTTTTTCAACTGTTTACTATCCCTTTAAAAGAAGATAGAAATGCTTACAATACATGTTTATTGGATATAACAGTTGATTGATTGCCCACTGATACAGGATCTGTTACAATTTCAACTCTTTTGATGTATATTTAGGCCAGACCAATTTTCAATCTTGGATAGCGGGCCCGCCGACTTAGAAAACGTCAAAAGTGAGAAAAAAATCGAAAATCAGCATTATTTTTTTTTTTTTTCAGCCGCCGAAATCGTGAATTTGTGGCCTGGGCAGATAAAAAAAATAAAATACAGCAATATTCATCAACCAATTTATTTCGTTTCGAACATCTAGAACTAATTTTGCCATAAAACGCCAAAGAAAAAAAAACCGAATAGAAAATGGTCCCATCCATGCCGCCATCGTCAGTGTAAAAATCAATCGCATGCCGGGGAACATATATGTTGGGGAGAAGTGGTTGTCCTCAGTGTTGGCTGAAACCAGATGTAAGGACAAAGCCAGGACAAGCAGTGGCCAGTTGTCAAAGGCAGCCATGATCATGTAACAGTGGTTATCACTGTGGCTATATGAGCATGGCAGCGTTTGGCGGTCTTGATGCTGATTGGTTCACTTGTCCCTACATCGGTGGTAAACAAGATGGCTGTGAATTTAGCCAGTAAATAGACTCCAATAATTCCTGTGTGAGAGTATTGATCTAGTCACAGTACATATTCTCGGGACTCATTCTCACTCTCTGGACATGATTATTTGTAACATTGGTCTAGTCACGTTCTTGGTCTAGTCATGGTGTGAAACCACAGTATTATATGAATAAAGAATAAAGTTCAAGAATTATATCCACACTTCATTTTATTGAATCTTCATACATCAATTTTCATATGAAAATGAAGTCATTCCTGTTATGTCTTCATATTCGAAATATCATAAAAACTTTGGCAGGGCTTTTTTTTTCTTTTTTTTTCCTCCCTCCTACTTAGCATTTTCATCCCAGTGGCCCGCTATCCAAGATTAAAAATTGGTCTGGCCTTACCATACTTGTAACAGTTGTCACTAGTTAAAAATAGTCCCCCATAGTAGACTACAGGCAGAAGCAAAGTTACAGTAGATTGTCCATCAATCAGTTGCCTTGTTTTTCGTCAAAATTTCTGAGAATCCAAACAGATTTTCACAATCTAACTCTACAGGAATCCATAGAAATGCAAGTCTATCTTTTCTATACAGATTGCTAAACTTCAACGGGAATTTGTTGGATTCCTGTAAATTATTTTGTGAGAGTGCTGACGGAAATCTGATTGCCATGGAGAAGCAAGCCCTGAGTTATATCGCGTGACCATGATTTTTTCAACCGGTCTGTCAAACCTGTCCTGTCCTAACTGGCACCTGAACATACTGACCATATTTCAATACTGGCAGTCTCCAGGGTTCTAGTGCTCTGTGCAAGTGTCCATTGTTTCTAAACCTCTGTAAACTAAACATGAACAGAATTATAGAAGAACAGTTCTAGCTTTATCAACTATATTCATTGGTAGCTTCAAATTTGACTGCTGGATGATATGGCAATGTGCTTTCCTCTTCCTGTTAGAAAGGGAACTGTAATTTGCATGATAGTTAAATAATAATCATTGCTTCACCCACCAAGCAAGAAACTGTTAAATGCCTGGCAGTCTTTTGTGGGATCGCAGTGCAAACCCATCTTGCGGACCTCCTATTATTGTTCAGATGCATGCATAAAAAGGTACACCTCAATCCTGGTCTTGGTTGGCACTCGGCTGTTTATGGATGATAACATCATGTAGAAATCATTTACATGTCAATGTCATCTAAAAATCATTTACATGTCAACATAGTTTAGAATTCATTTACATGTCAACATTGTCTAGAAATCATTTACACGTTCATGTCATCTAGAAATCATTTACTTGTTCATGTTGTCTAGAAATCAGTTAAATGTCAACATCACCTAGAATAATTCAGATTTCAATGTAGTCTAGAAATCATTTACATGTATGTCGACATCATCTAGAAATCAATTACATGTCAATGTCGTCAAGAAATCGTTTACATTCCAATGTCATCTGGAAATCATGTTCATATCAATGTCATCTAGAAATCATTTACATGTCCATGTCTTCAAGAAGTCATTTACATGCCAATGTCATCTAGAAATCATTTACATGTCCATGTCTTCAAGAAGTCATTTACATGCCAATGTCATCTAGAAATCATTTACATGTCCATGTCTTCAAGAAGTCACGTACATGCCAATGTCATCTAGAAATCATTAACCATGTTAACATGTCAATGTAGTCTAGAAATCATTTACATGTCAATGTAGTCTAGAAATCATTTATGTTGACATCATCTAGAAATCATTTACATGTCAATGTCATCAAAGAATCATGTTCATATCAATGTCATCTAGAAATCATTTACATGTCAATGTAGTCTAGAAATCATTTATGTTGACATCATCTAGAAATCATTTACATGTCAATGTAGTCTAGAAATCATTTATGTTGACATCATCTAGAAATCATTTACATGTCAATGTCATCAAAGAATCATGTTCATATCAATGTCATCTAGAAATCATTAACATGTCAATGTAGTCTAGAAATCATTAACATGGCAATGTAGTCTAGAAAACATGTTATGTCAATGTAGTCTAGAAATCATTTACATGTCAATGTAGTCTAGAAATCATTTATATGTCAATGTAGTCTAGAAATCATTTATATGTCAATGTAGTCTAGAAAACATGTTATGTCAATCTCATCTAGATATCTCAAGTGTCATGATCAGGTGGTTTGATACATTGTCTATTTCTCCGTTAAACAGGAATCTGTTAATGAATTAGAAGAGGAGGATGTTGGCAATACAACACAGGAAGGACTGGGTAAGAGCCTACCTTTATATGCATATAATTCATTAATATTATATTATTAATTGAGTAAATATCCTGATGATTGAGTCTCATCAAGTATGCCAGGATTGTAAACATGATAATATGGGCCATGAATACATGTGTAAGATAATAAGCACTGTCATGTATGTAACTGACTGAGTGGCATTGGAGGGTAGAAAGTTTGAAAGGCTGTCCAAGTATAGGGAAAAATTATACACTTGGGCCCTTCGAGAAGGTCGTTTTCCCCCCTTTCCCTCAAATAGTCCTGGTATCTGTTCAGCTTTTTTAAGCCATTTGAGATGTGTTAATCACACTTGGAAGCGGGGGGTTGACTATCTGTGAACAATTCACCGGCACCAGTTCTCTCATTTCTGAACTTTTCTGCTGATTTCATTGGAAGGAAACAGGCAACCACCTTTCTGTATGTTTTCAAGGGCATCGCCACTCATTGTGCCCCCCCCCCCCCCTTTATGCCCGTAGATTGGAAATATGAAAATCATGTAAGCTATCAAACCCCAGTTTAGCAATAAAATACGCTAAACTGTAGGAAATCAAGTGTAAAATGTTTTGAGAGGAGTGGGGGGTGGCACGCCCCCGCCCCCTTAACCCCTAGAAAGGTGCATGAAACATTCCTGGGATGGTGAGAAATGGGAAACTGAAAACAATCTCACTCCTCTTTGAAAATTCTGGTATCTGCCCTGGTTTTCTCTTGAGCTCAGAACGAAATCTGGAAGCACACCAAGTCAGTTTGTTGAAATCATGGCAGCGATGAGAGCTTACATGTATGTGAGTTAGGTGTGCGAAGGGAAGATGCGTACATGTATATGGTAATGATAATCCCTCCATTGATTCAATACCCATGTCAAAATTCAGTCAACTTACTTTGGCGGATAATATTCAATCGGTGTTTCTAATAAATTTGGTTGCCCTCCAAAATCCGGCCTGTGTTATGATGAATGCACATTTTACAGGTCACCATAGGTTACCATCTGTCTGATCATGGTAACATGCAACAGGTTTCCTGAGAAAGTATCCCAGCACAAGACTGAAAATCCTCCCTAATGAAGAAATAATGTATTATATGCATCATTCTGAGGCATTTTGTCAACTTCATGTTCTAATCAATTGTATAACCCCCAGATTATATGGCATGGATTCTTCACTTCCTGTGATTTAATTATAATTTATTAGAGGGATTAGTGTAGATTCTATGAAAACAATAATTGTCATTCCAGCCAATGGCTGTTGTCTGTATTCCTGTTTTAAATACATGTATTATTATACTTATTTGATCCTGTCTTGTGCCTGACAGGTCTGGGTTACCTCAACGAGCTCTTACCCTATTGCCCCCAGTATTACACCTCATCACCACCAAATGGGGACGCCAATCAACCTCTTGACCTCAGTGCTACAGGGTCTCGGTCACCCTCAAGGTCGATAGATGGAGATGCTGCTACACCCGGCAGCAGCTGTAGAAGCCATGTTGAACTCAAGATACCTCAAGTCAAATCACAATCTTCGTAAGTTGAGTAATTGTCCCCCACCACACTAGTTGGCGGGTGGGAAGGGGGGGGGGGGTACAATAGAAACACAGAGCATCCATAATTCCATTATTCCATCTTTCCGTTACAAATTTCTTGTCCGACTTATAACTTGAGAACTATTGAATCGATCGATTTCAAACTTCGAGGGTATCTTGCATCGGTGAAAGGATGGTTGGGATTGCTTTTCAGTTACCTTTGTAATCCAAGATGGCTGCCATCAGCCACTTGTATCTTGTCCGGACAATAACTCGAGAATGATTGAACCAACCGAGTTCAAATTTGACAAGTGATTTGACATCGTTGAGAGGAAGGTTGGGATTGCTTTTTAGTTACCTCTTTAATCCAAGTCAGTCATCTTGGATATGGATTTAAGCAATCAGATCTTGTCCGGGCAGTGAGGCGATGAAGATGCTGGGCCTGGATTTCCTTGAATTCTGAGAAAATAAATTATTTATTTGTAAAGAGTCCTGGAAAAGTCCCTGAATTTTATTGTCCTCTCTCCCCCCAAAATATCTGTCACAATTAATTACTGGAATTTCATTCTAACAAACTAAATTTATTCTTCGATCTAGTCAGATCTGTATGAAACGTGAGAGTTGAAATACATATTCATTTCATTCTAATATACAATGCTGAATTTGCTGAATGAAACATGTTAAAAGTGTTAAAAAATAAATAAAAATAACTACATTGCTCACCTTTCTGTGTATCATATTCTGAAATTACTTTCAACAATTCATTCTTCTTCCCAACTTCATTTCTTCTCGCCATCTTCACTGTCAACACCCTAACAATATGTAAATGCACTTTCTACATAAAAAGCAACATGGCCAATATGAGGTACATGGCTCATCAGAGAGATGTCCATTTTCCAAATCATGCTCTAAATCAATGATATTGGATATCGTTGACCCCCAAAAATCGACCGTAGAGGTCCACATGCCCCACAGCAGCAGCACCGCAGAGGTCCACGTTCTCGCAGCACCAGCACCAGTTAGGATGAATGCAATCCAGTATAACTGGTGCTGCTGGACCTCTGTGGTCAATTTTTTATTAGCTCACCATCACCAGATCGCTTTTCATCCATCGTCCGTCAGTCGTCCGTCCGTAAACAATTCTTGTTATCGCGATTTCTCAGGAACTGCTGCATGGATCTTTCTCAAATTTGGTACACAGGTTCCCCTTGGGGTTTGTGCAAGATACCTTTTTTCTGTCTGATTGGAAAATCCAATATGGTCGCCAGGCGGCCCTTTTGAATTTCCCCATGAAATTTTGTTATCGTGAATTCTCAGGAACTAATGCATGGATCTTTGTCAAATTTGGTACACAGGCTCCCCTTGTGATCCAGTTGTGCAAGATACCGTTTTTGGTCCTATTCGAAAATCCAATATGTCCGCCAGGTGGCCATTTTGAATTTCCCCATGAAATTTTGTTATCGTGAATTCTCAGGAACTAATGCATGGATCTTTGTCAAATTTGGTACACAGGTTCGATACCTTTATTGGTCCGGTTCCAAAATCAAATATGGCCGCCAGGTGGCCATCTTGAATTTCCCCATGAAACATTGTTATCATAAATTCTCAGGAACTACTTCATGGATCTTTCTGAAATTTGTTACACAGGTCCTACATGGGGCCTAGTTCTGTAAGATACCTTTAGTCCGATTCGAAAATCCAAGTTACGCTTCAAATTAATACGGTATTCCCGAGTTGTGAGGTTGCATCACAAGAGTCGGCAGATCAAACTGTGGGGCATATTCTATAATTGAGTATAGAGAATATCCATACCTTCAAATGATTCTGAATTGAAGTGTATTTCTTCAAATTTTAAATCAGTTCACTTTAGTCCATGCCATTGCATGTGAACTGCCCCACCGTTTCGTCTGCCAATGGATCGGCTACACGAAGGGATGTCACCCTTGTGACGCAACGTCACAACTCGATAACTGTAGACTACTGCAGGTTTTGATCCAAGGGAGATAATTAGGATTCAGACACTTCCAAAGTTTCAACATTACTGCATGGACAGGATCCCTTCAGTATTAGTTGTGTTTGCTCTTATTATTATCGAGCATGGTATCTTAAAAGAGATATCTCAAACTAGCCCAGTAAACAGAACAGAATTAGCATTCGTTCCTTGTTATTAAATCTTAGGTACGTATGATTCATCGCTCATGCAAAAGTGTCAAAGAGATTTGTCTTCACTTCCAGTACCCAATGATGACGCGTGCAAAAAAAAACCTACAAAACGAAGACGAAGGATCCTCCGGACATTCTCTTTCAGACTAACTTTGCTCATTTCACTTGTACTCTAACAACCGACATCAAGTACAGTTTCTAGAAATCTTGAAACTCCTGAAACTTACAAAGATAATATCTTGGTGTTTTCCAGCGTCCTTTTTTCGTTCTTTTTTGCTCAAATTCGAAATTCTGCAAACAAAATTACAATTCAATCGTTTGTTCTTAGTAACAATGGACAAAAAGATCCTCTTGTCATTAGCTTACAATTATCGAGCAATGGTGGGCGCCAAGATCCTTCAGGATCGCTCGTATCTGAATCTCAAGTTTGAATTTGAATTTTTCAGGAAATACAGAAAGGACGGCATAATCAATGGGAAGAGATCGTACACGGAGGAAGAACTTGTGGCGGCTGTCGGTGATATTCGCAGTGGGAAGCTGGGCACACGGCGGGCAGCAGCTCTTTACGGAATCCCACGATCGACTTTACGGAACAAAATTTTCAAGCTGGAATCTGATCAGGGACCACGGGAGACAGATGATGACGAATCGACTGATGAACCTATGCCAGTACCAGTTCAACTGTCTATCCCTCCAGTGGGAGTGGATAACAAGATGACTCTGTCAGAGCTGATGCAGGCTAACCCATTCATTCTAATGCCTCCGATATCATTCCCAGTCCAAATCCCACATATGGAGACATCCCTGAACAACAACAACAACATCCACTGTCTAGATGACGCGTGGGAGTGGAGGCTAGAGCAGATACGCCGGAAACACAACCTCAATGGTCTCAAGGAACAGGACGACTTCCGCGCCATGTGTGGCCTCGATCCAGTGGATCCCGATGAAATGAGGGAGGATCGATCTGTGTCACCTTCACCCGCCACGACCTCTAGTGACCTCAAGATGACCATTTTACCTGAGCTTGTGCGCAGGCTCACAGAACAGCGTATGGAGATGGAGCGTTGTTTGCATCACCGCCCTCCCCCAGCCCACTCGCACACTCAAAAAGCACCATCAGAGGAAGAAGCTAAAGACTCGGTCCTCTCTACGCCTTCACCTCAGCCGGCATCGATCGCCCGTCTACGAATTCCGTCCTACAAACCTCGAACCGCGTCGTCTGAAGACCTGCCTTCTTCAGACTCACGGGAGGGCAAGGCCTATGACTGTGGTAAAATTGGCGATACTCTGAAAGACGTCATTGCAAAAACTATTGCAGAAAAGGTTCGTAATCGTACGCAGTATGGCGGCCTTCCGGAGAGTGAGCCATACATTCCACATGCCGCTCCACGGAGCTCCAGCCCCGAGCCAGAGGGTGCGTCAGCATTCTCCATCCCAAGTGCCTCTGCCGCAAAGAAGCCCCGCAGACAGTACCATCATCAGCAGGATAAGAAAAATAACCATGCAGATCAGAGCAATACTGTGCCGACAACCTGTGGCAAGGACAAAAATAACACAGCGTCATCATCATCGACCCATAATGGAACGGCCAATGCGACAACGCCCGCAAAGAAAACACGGCCGAAACGTGGCCAATATCGTAAATACAACAGTCAGCTGTTGATGGAGGCAGTGAAAGCTGTACAGAGAGGAGAGATGAGTGTACACCGTGCGGGCAGCTACTTCGGTGTTCCTCATTCCACGCTTGAGTACAAGGTGAAAGAGCGCCATCTACTGAGGCAGAAGAAGGTCAAGGAGAGTCAGGCAGCAAAGCAGAGCGCTGCTGCTGCAGCTGCTGCCAGTGGTGCCAATGGTGAATCTAGTCCTGCTAGTAGTAGTAAAAATGGTCAACAATCGAGTTCAAGTGGTAGCAGTACCAGCAATAGTACTGGTAGTGGTGCCAAGAGTGACAACCAATCAAAGGCTGAGATGAACGGAATGTTGAAATTTGATCATGCTCGACCTCTGGCTAGTTGGCTTCATCCGCCGGGTAACGGACTCATTTTCAATGCTCCCCCAGGAATGACGCCTTCGCCGTTCGCTGCAAATTTCGCTCTGAGCACGCCTGCATCGGAACTGTTGAAAAAACTGCAGCAAAAAGTGCAGAGCAAATCTCAACCGTACGGTCCACAGGATGGGTTCCTTCCGAATGGATTTCCTCAGCCTAACGGAGGTGGTGCTCTTCAGGATGGTTTTCTGTTTATAAAGTAATGAAACGGACGAACAGACACCAGCTGAAATCAGAATCTCACACAGTCAAATTAGTCCTAGTCCATCTTTTGTATGATCTTAAGTCACATAAAGAAAAAAAATGGTGAAAAATGGAGGCCAGGTAAATGAAAATGTCTGAAATTAATAACGATACTACTCGAGTGATTAATATTTAATCATCAAATAATGTTGGGAAATTACTATTTTTACACAACCCCCACTTGATGCTATGTATCGCAAGGAAGATTGAAGAAGAATGCTGCAACTTCTATTGTCATTTTTATGGTATTCATTTAGTTTTATGCTTTACCAGTCTGATTTTTGGAATAGGGGTAAACCCTTTTCCTCAAAGTTTTGCTCACATTGTCTCCCGGGACCTTAACTCTTTCTGTCGAGAGATTATGCCACAAGGGTCAACAACATTGATGATGATCTGTATTTTCAAATGTGTGGTATGTTCACGTGTTGTAATAGATATATGCATGATTTGTTCTTTATGTACATCGTATTTACATGATTGACTTTGTTCCTATTTTACTGGGGTGTGAATTGGCAATATTTAATCACAGTATTGACTGGAGATAGTGCAATAGTGTCCTTCGCACGCATAATATGGGTTGAAATGTATTTTGTCTGTAATTGCCATGATGAAAAGATTAATCTATTTACAAAAAGTTCTTTCATATTTGTGAATCTCACAGTAACATGTTGAGTATATTTTACACCTCGGGTCTGAGGGTTCACCGATTCATTTTTTTTTTTCCTCAGTCTATTGCAAAAACATAAAAATTATTCCCTCTAGTCCAGACATTCTGGTGATTGTCATTTCCTGTCTGCAGTCCTGGGTGGTGATTAGTTGGTTCGTCGTGATACAGCTGAAATATTGTTGAAAGCGATGTTAAATTCTATTCACTCACCTGAAACAGAATGTACAACAGAGTTGTATGAAGTTACATGTTGCCTCAAACACATTGCATTCCTGTAGTAGTGGCATGGCTTGTTTATCCATGAGAATCTGGGAATCGGATTCGATTAAAATCCCGAAAATGGGTACCACAGGTATCCAATTGGAATATTCTTATAATTTGAGCAAACTCTTGGAATAATGACTTTCTATTCCCGTAGATTCCCATTGGATCCAACTGTTATTTGTGTGGATTCCTGTAAGTTATGATGAAAAAACAAGGTTTGGAATTACTTACTTCAGTCATCCCTCTAATAATTCAATCACAGGAAGTGAAATTTCTCAACATAAAATCGGGGGGGTGATCAAATTTACTAGAACAGGTATTTGACAAAATGACTCAAAATCATGCATACAATGCATTATTTCTTCTTTATTTTAATTTACTTAAAATTAAAAGGCTGATCAATTTTATTAGAACCACCGATTGAATTTTTCCTCAAAATTGGGGGTGATTGAATTTTGATTGGGGGATTGAATTATAAGAGGGATTACCGTATCCGTTTATTCTCTCTCCCTTCCTTCCTTTCCGTCGCCTCAGATAGCGGTATGTTGTACATCGAGGGAAAGCTTACATCTGGTATTCAATCACTAGCCAGACGCTATTGCAGCATCGTTTTGGTCATCCTCGCGATCCAGTTCACTGATTGATCTGTTAGGTTCGATACACAGGCTTGGTTAATTTCTTCTGAATCAACCCAATCATCAGTGAACGCGCTAAGCTAGTTGATTAGGCCAATCTGCTGTGAGGTATGGGATTTGACAGTTTTGAGGATAAGAATATACATGGACTTGTGAAGATGCGTTTTGGTACACTCACCTCACTCTATCAACTGTTTTTTTAAAGATATAAAATTCCACACCCACAGGCACATTTTTGTGGCCAAATAACCAGTTGTTTTTTTTTGTTTTTTTTTCAGATTGATACTCGCGGTCTGTATCAAGTATAGACTGAGTATGCAAATTCCTTCGAATCTGAACATTTATTTATTTCAGTTTCTATTGTACTGGTACAGTACTGTTACTCACTGCTATTTATTTGTATCAATTACTCTATTTGTTGTTGTTGCGTAATTTATTTTAAGTTATTATATCGTACTATTTATGAGCTATAATATATTTGAATATATATATATATATATATAGTATATATATTTCTTTTATACTGTTAATTATGACTGCATGTGTCTTACAGAGGAAGAAAGCTACAGGTTTAATCTCGTCACAAATTGGCTGTCTACTTGAAGTGGTAAATGATAGTATATATATCATCACAGGGATTTGCCGATGCTAAAGGTAGAATGTTACGAATGTGATGTTACCATACCAGAAAATGGAGCAACTGTAGTTTTTTGACATCATTACAAAAAAGCCTCATAATGCACTGCAATTTCTAAAAGAATTCATTCTCTCAGCTTGTCAGTTCATGAATAGATTTGTATCTTCCATGCACATGAGAAGCAGTCAACCTAAACTAACTCTGTCATTTTTCACTGCTAAAGAATTCCGAAATTAATATTAACAAATACCATTTTGTCCTTCATGATCAAGATTATTTTGTATTATATTATTTAGGCAGATTCTGCAGATTATTGAAAGAACAAAGAAGAGTCTGTCTGCTCACGTACCTTTGACTTCGGTGGATCAGTTAGTGGGTTGTATAATTTTTTTTATATTTTGAACTGGCAATAGCGGACATAGTTTCATGCAATATTTACCAAATTATACATTACTAGCATAATGGAACTTTCTTTGAATTTTGGTAAAATATAGTACATACATGTATGTGTAAAATTATGTCAGTTATCACCAGTGCAAAATACTCTCCTGGATTAATAGATAGGGCAAAGTGAAATTTTACAACCCAGTCGAGTCCTGGGTCAGTGAACAGACAGGCTCTTCTTTGTTCACTCAATACTGTACAACTTAGCCATTGTCTCAGTCATTTTTGGGGTACCCTTACCAGACCACAGGAAGTGATGTATCATCATTCCAAGAAGCAATGCCAAGACCATTCTATATCAAAATTTAACTGGATTGCCAAAATGTTTCTGTTCTGCATGATTATACTCCAATAGCTCTGAAGCATTCCAGTGGTAAATGTAAATGTGTTATTTGTGACCGTGCCAGTACATTGATCTCAGTCCTCTAATGCCAGAGTTTTTACTTGTGTTGATAACACTGTGGAATGCTCACCATGTGTAAAGAACATTGCAATGGATTTGGATAATCTGATGTATGTGAATTTGCCTAGTCCTATTCCATGTACATTGATGTCAACTTTTTATTCATAACTGGATATTCCAAGGAGACTCCCAATTTGCAAATGTAACTCCTTGGATTTCTGAAATGTAAAACGGCAGATATCAGAATGAGACTCCATGTTCAGGAATATCCTCGAAACTATTGCTCCCTGTAGACCAGCCTGCCTTGTATACATACAGGGTTTGCTTTCCCATGGGAATAAATCACAGAAATACAACAAATTCCCGTGAACTTTTAGCAGTCTGTATCAGAAATGATATCCGCCCATAAAATCAGATGGCAAGAATCTGTATGGATTTCCATGCATTTCAGCGGAGAGCAAAGTCTGACATGTCCATTGAAGATAATGTGAACTGTAAAGCTTTTCATTTTTTTCTAAAATGTTGCTTACATACATCTTGTGGTATGTGATATAACTTATACGGCTAAATTGTACTGATAACAATATTAAAGTTATCCTGTTATAAATCCGTATTGAAAACTTACATCGCTTGTCTCTCTTTGCTCGTAGAACTTTATGACATTATAGAGGTCGCCTCCATTCAAGTTTTAGTTAATGTATCATTTAACATGTTGTCATGCTACATCGGATGAATGTCAGGGAGGACCACTATAACGTCTTTACGTTTCAGAAACAATGAGAGGTAATCAATGATGTTTTCAGAAGTTGTGGCTCCAGTTTTCTGGTGGTATTATAAGTTTTGACTAGTCGTATACTCGGAAGAAGAAAATAATCAACAGAACTATTACCACATAACAAATATCACTACAAAGGCCTTGATTTATGACATTTCAGCAAAACAATGGAAAGCTTTGCAGTTCACCTTTAAGAACATGTCGGACTATCACAGTGAAATCCTTGATTGCGTGTCTGCAGGCCGGGATCATATTGAGACAATCTCCACAGCTGTTAAACTGGGTTTTCATAGATACTTCAAAGCACGATGGAACTTCTTCCAGTTTTATTGTTGCAGCAATGGATTCATTTTCCGGGAATTTCCTTCTGTGGCGTCCAGGCAGTAACGTCATAACCATTGTTCATGTCATATGCATACATTTCTCTCAGCGTGTGTGTATGAGTGAACCAATCAAATGCTCCTCCTATGGAAGAAGTTTTCTAATGCTATGGAGTAATTATAAAACTCCATTTATAAAACTCCATTTGTTTCCATTTAATGTAGTAACAACCATAAAGTATGCTCAGTTATTTCTTATCTCTCCATAAGCTCTGACACTGGATAATCTTTTCTGTATGTTCGGTGCTATGCCTCATCACCAGAAATTGTAACAGCACTGCAGCAGTTTTGAATATCACCTGATATCTGTACAGTAAGATATGCTGTTACTTTACTAAAATATGCTGTCACCTGATATCTTCACAGTAAGATGTGCTGTTACCAGATATCTGCACAGTAAAAAACATTGTCGCCTGATATCTTCACAGTAAGATGTGCTGTTACCAGATATCTGTACAGTAAAATATGCTGTCACCTGATATCAAACTGTGACAAGATATGCTACGTTATCTGATAGGCTGTCTACAGTAGGATAGGCTCCATAATGTCTGATATCTTCACAGTAAGATATGTTCCATCGTCTGATATCTTCACAGTAAGATATGCTGAATTGTCTGATATTTTCACAGTAAGATATGCTCCATTGTCTGATATCTTCAGAGTAAGATATGCTCCATTGTCTGATATCTTCACAGTAAGATAGGCTCCATTGTCTGATACCTTCACAGTAAGATACGCTTCATTGTCTGATATCTTCACAGTAAGATAGGCTCCATTGTCTGATATCTTCACAGTAAGATAGGCTCCATTGTCTGATATCTTCACAGTAAGATAGGCTCCATTGTCTGATACCTTCACAGTAAGATACGCTTCATTGTCTGATATCTTCACAGTAAGATAGGCTCCATTGTCTGATATCTTCAGAGTAAGATATGCTCCATTGTCTGATACCTTCACAGTAAGATAGGCTCCATTGTCTGATATCTTCAGAGTAAGATATGCTCCATTGTCTGATATCTTCACAGTAAGATAGGCTCCATTGTCTGATACCTTCACAGTAAGATACGCTTCATTGTCTGCTATCTTCACAGTAAGATAGGCTCCATTGTCTGATATCTTCACAGTAAGATATGCTCCATTGTCTGATATCTTCACAGTAAGATAGGCTCCATTGTCTGATATCTTCACAGTAAGATATGCTCCATTGTCTGATATCTTCACAGTAAGATAGGCTCCATTGTCTGATACCTTCACAGTAAGATATGCTCCATTGTCTGATATCTTCACAGTAAGATAGGCTCCATTGTCTGATACCTTCACAGTAAGATATGCTCCATTGTCTGATATCTTCACAGTAAGATAGGCTCCATTGTCTGATATCTTCACAGTAAGATATGCTCTGTCTCTTGCTAACATACATGTATGCTCACTCGCCTGATATCTGAAGAATGTTGGGACCAGTTGGCCATGGGCCCTGAAAGAAAACACCGTCCTTATATCAAAATTATCACCAGGAATATCATTATAATTGTATATTTTGAACAGATTTGAATGTAAATGTGAAATTTGTGGATATGAATAAGATAATTTATGTTGATGAACCTCTGAACTTGTATATGAACACCTCGTATATATTGAGTATCAATTTGTATTTGGTCTATAATTGACATTGTATACAGAATTTGAAAGCTTAGGCTAGCTATAAATTTAAATGGTTGTTTCTTTAAATGGGATGGTGTTCCTTAGATCTCGACGTATACACGCATGTTCATATGTGGGAAGAAATTGCCTATTTTGAGAGAAAAAGTTATATATATATTCGCACTTGTGCCTCACTTTGAAGGAGTAGATCACGTTTATTTTCATGTGCCTATCGAGCTATAACATAGGGATTTTTGGAATTCTTCAAAAAATAAGTAAACAAAATATTGATATCTACCACAACAGAACCACCACGAGATTCATAGCCGCTCCAAAATGAAATTTGTTGGATCAAAAAGTGGGCGTGTCGTATTCAATGGTCGGGAGGCAAATGGTGCTGGCTAGAGATGCCTAGTTTTGTGCCTACAAAAATCCAATTACAGCAAAAAGGAAACTTTACAAATGCCTTGGAGATGATTCTCAAGAATATTTTCCCATGTCCACCCCCAATTCTTCACCCTACCCCCTCCTGGATGGGACTGAAAAGGCGCCATTCATCTGTTATACTGCTGCCATTCAAAAAAAAAAGTAAAGTGACCCCCGTTTTTATTTCATATTTGTCAAGAATTCCGTTTCATATGGTATATTAAAGAACATTTGAGGGTGGGGAAATAAGCCAAGTGAGCTTCGAACATACAAACAGGCCCATTTCCCTAGTGATTCAATGATTCAAGTGATGCAATAGATCTACAAATCATATGGTACCGTAACCCAGTTTTTATTTCACGGTTTGTCTTAACATAGCCTAACAATTGATCAGTAAAAGTTTAAACACGTTTGCACTGTTAAACATGGCAGTGTGACTAAAGTCACAGGACCTAGGAAGTAGGGTAGGCATTCGGACTCCGACGCGAACTGAACTCTTGGAAATCCCTCCCCCCCCCCAGTTGAAATCCTGCCTATAGTAAGATGGGCACTGCTCAAATCAGAATCAGCAGTGATTTTCATCAAAAGTAGGTCAGGTCAGAACTTGCTGGTAACAGTCCCCTAATGCACCTTCATGCTAAAAATCAAGGTTCTAATGTCAACGGTTCTCCTTATTTTGCCGACGAAAGGATTCGGATGGACTGACTCGCTCACTCATTACGGGACAATTTGCAAATGAGAGCCTACTTCATTGGAAAATGTTCGTGATCTACTCCCTTAATTGTCTTTACACGTAGTTAGAGACTGTATAGTATCCACAACTATTTAATCTGTATATTGTATATATTCACGCTGGTCTGTATGTTTTATACTGAGTATGGGATTATGTATTTTATCGTGTACATGTAATAGAACTATTCACTCAAATATTTTATACCAAGCAGCCCTCACAACTCTATTGACATGGAAATTTAAACGGCATAATGCAGTGTACATATTTAAAACATGAGGGAAATGAAAGCCTAGCAGGGAGCAGGTGAAACTAACCATAGGTTTTCTCCCAGACTGATCCAATATCATCTTAACATGTTGCATCATTAGAATATTTTTATTGTTTGTTTTCCAGAATTGTTAAAAAAAATATGGAATTATTTTTATGCATTCAGTTTTAATTGTCAAAATAATTTTTTTGACCATCTTTCCAAGTTTTTCAAAATTCTGGTCTCCGTTTATAATTCATTATCATTATTTATTTTCTCTTGATACATGCTCATAAACATCCCAAACAAATTATGTGTACACATATTGGTTCATTGTCCTTACATGTATCTTGGTGGTATCGTCCAATACTGATTACTCAATACCCTTGGGTATACCAAGACTGTCCAATCGATTGATGAATTTAATACTCCACATCTGATTGGCTACTACATTGTAGTCAGTCCACATATCATTGGCTGATTTTTGAAATTACTTACATTGTCTGATTTCTTGATCCTTTTATTTAGTTGTTGTCTATTCTATTCCACATTTAATTGTATCTAGTTTATTATGATTGATAAGAGAATCTAGTCACAATTTCTATAATGTCATTTGAATATTTGATTCCAATTTGGGTCATTTGAAGAAATCTGAATTCTGGTTGTTTCTCAAACTTGAAAAAAAAAGATGAGCTGACGAAAAAATTAAAAAGTTTTGCATTTTTGTGTCCTTGATTATCGGTGAATGTGAAGATAATGGCAATTCAAAAGTGCACTTGGATCTCTGAGATTGAATATATTTGTATTTAGTGACCAGTAATGCATTTCAGTGTTCAGACTTAGATCATGGCAGTATATATAGAATGAAATGATCAGTTAGATGACATCATTACATATCCTTAACTGCTTGCCTGGTGCTACCTTACAAGGCCAGCTTATACATGGTTGCCTTTGTACTTTATGTAGATTAATCCATTTTTTTTTATTTTATTTTTTTATTGATGTAAATTTTTCCCTTATAATTTCTAATGGAAGGTACCATTTGGAAAGTACATTTTGACAAGCTCATTGTGCATACTGTAATTCAAAGACTGATATGTTATTTGCTAAGCTAACCGGTTTCTATATCGAAACTCAACGAAGAAGGAAAAGTTTTTCAAAATTTTGTCTACTTCACTTCGTAGTACTAGCCAAGTTGCATCAAATTAGTCCCTAGAATTAAATTAAAAATAATAGAATTTCTGTTATGAAATTTTTATTATATAATTGAACTTTTCTAGAAGTTAGATCACAGTGATGATTTAGCATGAGCTACATTTATTTTAATAAAAATATTGTCTGGAAGGTTACAGTGTGCAAAATGTATAGCTCAATAACAAACTTGAGCAAAAGAAATTAATGTATGGTAAACGCTCCTATAATTTTCAAACACCCCCAGATTTTCCTTCAAAAAAATTATAGTGAGATTTTGGCCTCTGGGATATGTGGTTTGGAGTGTCAAAATGAAATATCATGTAGGAAAGAAATTATTCAGTTAAAGTTATTAACTTGGTCCGAGGAATTTCCACATCCTGGGTTTTCGCGTTTTTAGTAACAGCATCTTGAAGCAGTGTATTTGTGCAAAATCATCTGTTTTGGGGTGACGATGCTCTCCTTATTGTCCTTATTAAACATATGAAGCCAGTTCAGTGCCCAATACCATTTTGAGCAACACCTGACTAGTGACCGATCCAATATTTCAGGGTTAAGTTTGTCTTGGTTCTGGACTGGCTTCATATATTTACGAAGAGAAATGTGTGCGGTTTGGACTTCGATA
This sequence comes from Hanleya hanleyi, assembly GCA_036873755.1. NCBI lineage: Eukaryota > Metazoa > Mollusca > Polyplacophora > Lepidopleurida > Hanleyidae > Hanleya > Hanleya hanleyi. Next base: position 13,388 of record JAVTVY010033158.1, on the reverse strand, counting down.
TAGATGATTTTGAACAAACCCACTACTTCAAGATGCTGTTACTCAAGAACTCTTAAGACTTGTAGGGCGTGGAAATTACTTAGACCATACGAGCTAACTGAAAAATTTCTTTCACACATGATATTTCATTTTGGCGCTTCAAACTGGGGGCCAAAACCTCTCTAAACTGTCCCAGGTCCTTTTGATCAGTCAAAAATGGTAATAAATTTGATCTTGAAAATGTTGGGGGACAGTGTAGACAGGGGCCTCGGAGTTGGGGGGGGGGCTAGTCCCCCCCCCCCCCCTAATTTTTGGGACCGCAATGTTATAAGTCCCATCTTAGATGGCACCAGTCCAACATTTAACATGGCCGGTATAGAGTTCAGCCCCCCTACTTTCAAATGTGCTTCGCATTCCAAAAAATTTAATCACCCCAATATTTTTTTCAGTGAGAAAATGCACTCCATCTGATTGAATTATTAGAAGTGTTCATGCACAGCACTAATTCCAGCACTTGCTTTCCACTTAAATTGCCAACTTTATTTCTTCAAGTTTTTATCCATTTATTTTTTTTTAATTTTTTTTTTTAATGTCAGATAATTAGCGAGAGAAGATGAATTTTCACATGAATTCTCAATTGAATATTGTAAAAAGAGAAAAGCGATTATTTACATTAATATCCTGGGAACCCCTCTGTGCCTACTATACTTGATCTGTACAGACACAATGCAGTTTTTATTTCAATATTGAATATTACGTACGGCCTAACTGTCCCACTCGTCCTGTATTGGTCACATATTTGTATTTCATCTCCGTCAAGATTTAACGGCCAATAATATTATTGGACACATTTTGTGCAGACAAAACTGCTCATAGAAGTTTGTCCAGCCGAAAGTAGAGAATAATTTTTTATATGGACGAATCTATAGTGTGTAGAAAATATATATGATGAATAAATGGGTGTTTTGTATATGTAAAGTGCCTTTGAAAGGTAAATACACTAGATTGGGATATTTAACATGAGGGATTGGGTAATATATTTATATCAATATTGACATTTGTTGTGCTTAAAGTACCGTGTTTTAGAGGAAGGAATCTCTTCTATATTTGTTTATTGATTGTCTATTTTAATCATTTCATTTCTACATCAGATACAATTCCTTTTTTGCCAGTCAGACATTCCTAAAGCATAAAAATTGTATTTATTGCTCGTCAGCATTTCAATCCACTTCCCTGTTTGCAATTTCACAATTATATCATTCCCATTGGCAGCTTAACTGTGAACTTTTTTTTTAATTCTGATCAAACTATTCTTCAATCATTTCAATTTCTTCCTGATAACTCGGAACAATCAGTAGATTTTGTTGCTGTCTGTTTGATGCGGTTAGCATAATATCACTTGAGGAACTAGCCTCTAGCTAGCTTTTTGTAAATTTGCACCACACAGGCATCTGATTTTTGACCCAAACCCTATTGAAGACGAGAAACCTTTGCCTATTTCTCAAGGTCAAATTGCTCCTCTTAAGTAGGTTTAAAGTTACAACATCAAAGTCTCTTGAAGGAATGGCTAGGCTTTCCAAATTCATACCACAAGCTGGTGATAGACCAGAAACTTATTGAAAATAGTGGTATTCTAGCCCAATCAACTTTTTAAAGATATCCCAGAATGCGAGTTAAAAAATGGACCAGTTGCAAACAGGGAAGTGTGTACACAAAGCCATCAGTTTCTATCATATGTAGGCCTGCACCGCCATTGATGAGACTGCAGTTGTTAATTCTATTTTGTGCTGAAACTATGTTTACTCATGTTATTTTTACTGATGACACTGTGACTATTTTTGTGAAGTTTGGTAATAAACATTGTTTTTGGAAAGTGAAGAGTTTTCTTTAATCTATCTTTGAATATATATTATCAGTGTTCAAGCTCTGGGACCTTTGGAAATCGGTTGTCGGATTAGATCGAGACTAATATTTTGTCCTTCACATTCACATTTTGACCTGTGAAAATAGGTCAAGGTCACTCCAGAGTGAACCCTTATGTAAGGTGATGGGACAAATGTTACTTCGATAAACCTGCAGCGATCCCAGACAGCATATATGTACCCTGATATGCCACAGTTAACAAAACTCGTGTGGAGTAATGACTTGGACTGTAAACTTTTTAAAGCCGGTGTGGAGGCTAAGAATGTCCGGTGATGGCTAAGAGTGTTCGCCTCCTATCTTCTAACCCAGCTAGGACACTTTTACCCATATTGGGGAAAATTGTCCGTCCTTGTTTGCAATAGAAAAGGATATGGAAAGGGACACTAATCACCAGGACATTCTTAGCCATCACACCGGACCAGTCGGAGTCCTGATCCTTAGTTGGGACCTCAAAAGAGGACTAAGATTTGGCTTTGCTTGGTGCCGGCCGGTAGTTGGCAAGTGACGACAGGGATGATCCATCCGATCATCTTTCGGTAGGTGTACCTGCATTTGTGAATAATGGATGGCATGTCACCTTCGACCTTGTCATCTTAACAAGCCGACAACCATATTTAGTATAAATACGCCAATCAAATTGGAAGATTTTGGGTGAGATAATAATGGGATTTAAACTGGTCCAGCTTTAAACAGTCCCAAGAGCATTCTTCCCGCATAGCCTATACAAGCCAGAGATATACTTTCAAAAGTACATTTCATTTTCACATTGGAACCTAGTCTTTGAAGTACACTTGTCCCTAGAGCAGTATAAAGCTGAAGTTGGGGGACAAAATATTTACCACACTGTGGATGAGTAGCACTGTAGTGACTTCATTGCAGCAGTATTGCACAGATATATTGGGGGACAACAGCGACTGTACTGTAATGAAACCCGCTTTATAAGGAACTGCGTTATGATGAGGGACAAGTCTAACACTGCCATGTCCTTGTTCTGGGTTCACAAAAAAAATATTTCTTTTAGTCCTTTGTCCCTTCTGTTTCTAGGTTTCCCATTGGTTTATCTTTTACCCGCTACAGACCTCTCAAGTTATAATTTTGCCAAGGCGTGAGATTTGAGTTTTTCTGCCCAGGCGATCTGAGCCCCCAAAAAATCTGAATTTCTAGGCGTCATTTCATACAATTTTCTCATTTTTGTTTCATATAACAGACCACCATTATACATTTCACCCTTCACGGAGGCTTCAAATGGATACTTTATAATCAAGTCGAGGAAAATTTTAAAATTACTGACTTCTTCTAATGTAAATTGGAGCATTATTCTTGGTTATTTTGAAAATAATTTCATGAAAATGACCAGATGTGCAAGATTTCGATACAGCTGCGTGAGAGCATTAAACAGGTTCCAAATGCGTGAATTTCAAGCTGAATGGGCGAGGGTTGATTTGTCTGAGGTTAACAAATGCAAGCTGCCAGTGACAACCACCCACTGAAATACATGGACGACTCCCCATCCCATAGCTATCGTCACAGGCCAACTAGCGACTAACATGTCATTTACCAGCAAACATCCATCTTTAGTGTTGATATGCCAAAGCCAAATCTTCGTCTTTTGAGATCCAGCTGAGATCGAAACCGTTCAGGCTTTAAAGAGTTTTCAGTACAAGTGATTATTCCTTATGAGTTTTGTGATGCTATCCGGGATCACTCTAGTTTAATAAAAGGCTGCAACCTTAAATTGTCGAACCCCGGTGCAGATTGTTGTATAGTTCGTGCTGATTGGCAGTTTTGTTATCTGCTCGGACTGTATCTGAAACTGCCGAAGTATCGTGAAGTAGGTCAGGTTACCTTCACACATCGCCAGGCATGCAATTGTCGACCAGGGTCAGTCATAAGCTTCAACAATCTTTATACGAGAGCCATCAGAAAATGGTGTATCCCCCCCGGCCCCAGTGAACTGAGAAGGAGGATAACGGCTGCATTTTTGTGTGTAGGAATCAGTAATGTGCAATACAACACATCAAAGGACAAAGATTGTGCCTATAATTTTCACCAAGTATCATGTGAAGCAAATCAAAAGTTGTAGTTGATTTAAGAAGATATCATTTAATCTACAGTATTTTGAACTGTGAAGGGCAATAACTCAGTGAGGAAAAATGCTCTGACAACAAAAATAGCCCATGCGCATCTCTAGACTGCCGATAACATCCACCAAGTATTATGTGAAAATGTAACCAATGCATTGACAAGATATTTAATCTACAGTATTTTGAACTGTAAAGGGAAATAACTCAGAAAGGAAAAACCCTCTGACAATGGGAACTGTGCTGATAATATCCAAGTATTATGTGAATCAAAAGTGTAGGAGGAGATGCATTGACAAGATGATATCATTTAATCTACAGTACTTACTATGAACTGTAAAGGGCAATAACTCAGTAAGGGAATATCCTCCGTCAATGGGAAGAGCGCAAGCGCATCTTCAGACTGTGCCGATAATAATATCCAAGTATCGTGTGAATCGTATCAAAAGTGTAGTAGGATTTGTGTTGACAATTAAGATATCATTTAATCTACAGTATTTTGAATTGTAAAGGGCAATAACTCAGTAAGGAAATATCCTCCATCAATGTGAAGAGCACATGCGCATCTTCAGACTGTGCCGATAATATCCACCAAGTATCGTGTGAACCGTATCAAAAGTGTAGTAGGATTTGTGTTGACAATTATGATATCATTTAATCTACAGTATTTTGAATTGTAAAGGGCAATAACTCAGTAGTAAGGAAATAGCCTCCATCAATGTGAAGAGCACATGCGCATCTTCTGGGTGTGCCGATAATATCCACCAACAATCTTGTTAACCATATCAAAAGTGTAGAAGAAGGTGCACTGACAAGAGATACGAACAGATGGGTCTACAGTAAGGAAAAATCCTCCGTCAACAGGAAAAGCACATGCGCCTTTCTGGACTGTGTCGATAATATCCACGAAGTATTAGGTGTATCAAAAGTGTAGGAGGAGTTGCGTTCACAAGATTATATCATTTAATCTACAGTATTTTGAATTGTAAAGGGCAATAACTCGGTAAGGTAATATCCTCCATCAATGGAAAGAGCACATCTTCAGATTGTGCTGATAATATCCACCAAGAATCGTGTTAACCATATTAAAAGTGTAGGAGAAATATGGATGGACGGTCTACAGTACTTTGAACTGTAAAGGGCAATAACTCCGTAAGCGAAAATCCTCCATCAACGAGAAGAGCACATGCGCATCTCTAGACTAGATAATATCCACTAAGTATAAGGTGAACCATATCAAAAGTGTAGAAGTTGCGTTGACAAGATTATATCATTTAATCTACAGTATTTTGAATTGTAAAGGGCGATAACTCAGTAAAAAAATATCCTTCCATCAACGGGAAGTTTCAGGTCGACCGTATCAAAAGTGTAGGAGTTGCATTGACAAGAAATACAGACGGACGGACAGACTTCCGTGGCTATCGCTATATCCCCCGGGCATATATGCTGGGGGGATAATAATGCAGACTTACCCTTGTTCACAAGCAAACATACCTATCTTCACATCTGTGACAGTAGGTTAGCTAACTGAAGTGAACTTGACATACAGACCTTCATGAAGTCCTATCTCAAAGATCTAAGTCACAACATGAGACTTGTTAACTGTGGTAATCCCTTTAATAATTCAATTTCTCCATTGAAATTCAATCACCCCCAATTTTGGAGACAAAATTCAATCGGCTGTTCTAATAAATTTGATCACTCTAAAATAATTTAAATGAAGCAATAATGGATTATCTGCATGATTTTGGACCATTTTGTCAACTTCTTATTCTAATAAATTTGATCATCCCCTGTGGATTTTATGGTGGGAAAATGGCAAATCCGTCATGTAAGACACATTCAATAGGTGACTACATGTGGGGAACCATTCAACCAAGGAGTGAAAAGGGCCAAATACGCAAAGTGTTTGCCCATTGAAGTTGTCTTAAATGACAGGTCTGCCGGGGAAAATTCACTTTCTTTGACTGACTTATTAAAGGGATTACGGTAACAGCATTTACAGTCTATAGCCCAATTCGGAAAGGGCTTCATCTCCCTTGTTCCACTGGGGGCGTGTTGGTGCAGAGAACTTCCGGTAAGTACCAAAGGTCTTCACAATTAGCTTTCGTAATAAAATACTCTATTTTTCTCGAAAATTAACTTCCTAATGTACACGAATAAAGGATGTATCCGCTCATGTAGGAAATATTAACAGAATAGTTTTTCAAACAAATATTCTGGAATAGTTTATCAATATATTATACAAAATGATTGCGGGTGCCTTTGGTAAATGTGAAACCAAGGCGACAACTTTCCAGAAGCAACTTTACGTACCTTTAACCTCAAAGAGCGGCAGTTAATCAGGGGGAGATAAGACACTTTCCGGAAAGGGCTATACATTTGCATGTATGTAGGGAGGGAACGAAAGCAACGGACACAATGTTCCAATTCAAAATATCACTATTTATTTACATCTTTTACATTTAATACGAAATTTCATTTTCTACAAAATGAAAATTTGATGATTCCACCCATGGTACCTACAGTATTCATGTTCAAACAAATTTACTTTGTACACTGTGAGGACTATTTATAGTACATGTATTATTAACAGTTAAACTGAAGACTAATTAAATAGGATATAAATATTCAATAATTAAAAAAAATGTATAGAATGGGAGTGATTGAGGCTACATGTGATGTTAATGAAGATGTTCCGAGAGAGAATAAAAGACGACAGATGTGCAGAAGTTGCTGCCCTTTTTCTGGAGGATAAATCACATACAACGTCCATTCATATAAAGTGTACATGTGCATCGCCAGGATTTGTTTTTTGTTTCGAATCAGTCGAAAGTGGAACCGCACCAGTTGTTTCAACTTCAGTTACCACTCAACTTTTCAAGTTAACAAAACAGATTGACAAGGGTTCTTACAAGACAGTGAATAATAGTGTGTGTATCGTATGTGGACAAATGAAGGGGTATTTTAGTGTTGAACAGCAAAGTGGGTGCTGATGAGCTGATGGATGGTTGAAGTGAAATGACAATGGCAATAGGATGATGGTGAACAGAATTTCAAGTTTTCAAAATAATTTTTCCACTTTATTGAAATTTGAACATCACGATCCATTTATCATGAGAATAGATATAAATATTTACATTTCAATTGTCTGCTTTTGAGCAAATTCACATAATTGGTATTGAGGTGAATTCCTGAACTTCAGTCAGAATAAATGGAATGAAATAATGTACAATAATGAACATGACTTTTCTTTGCTTCTGCCATCCAGTTTCCCTGGAAAAATCAGTTTTTCAGCATTACATTTACAGCTGAGAAAACTGAAGAATTGGCAAAAAATTATTTAAATTGCTACATACAAGTTCACTGTATGTATAATTCATTAAATACTACATAGTACTGAGAGAAGACATCACGAGATCATCTTTGGGATTGCATACAATCTACTCTATCACCTAAGAGGTTGAAACATACTGAAACAACCAAGACTAAGTTAAAATTAAGTCCACTAAGACTTAGCCTGGACTAAATTATTCAAAAATAGGTCAAGTTTGAATTCACTTTAACCCTATCTGGCTTGGGCGATTTGGGGTGTACCACTGCCCGTGGGGGTGAGCGAGGGGGAGACCCCTCCCCATATAGTTTCGCTATCGCTAAGGCTAGAGGGCTGAAACTTACCACACTATATACTTGGGTCAAGCTCTACAAGAAAATGTAAAAAAAATCCAAGATGGCTGCCATGATGATGTCACGTCATTTTCCAAAAAGAGCATTTTTTAAAGATTTTTCAGTCAGAATTTTCACATGGTCGCCATTTTGATTTGAATTGACCCATGATCCTCTGCATGGGGGGTCATGCAAATTGGCTCAAAATGACCCCAATATGATAATCTACATAGTCACAGTCTCATGCAGCTCTCATTTTTTTGGTCATTCTGGGCCAGGTAGGGTTAACGATGTTTCTACACTATACAGTTATTGCATTCTCAAATGGTGCATATAGCAGACATTACATGTGTACACTGAAATGAGCAAGAACCTGTGTCATCCAAGCTAAATGTGTCTCACAGCTGTCAATGACATATGGTTGGTCGATGCAAGTTGTCAAGCTGAAGTCAACTATGTGCCACTAGGTAACCAATGAAGATCACAGACACTGACTGGTCATTCTCAAAGAGAGCCGTGTCTACCCGCGGGAGACCAAAGCGACTCTCATGTAAACTGGTGACATTTTTGAATCTCCAATCTCAAAGCGAGGCAGCATGACATCACTCGCTCGACCGGGACTATTCTCCCGCGGGTAGACACGCAAAATGGTACATCTTCAGAAAATTTATGACCTAACCCAAAGATCACAAGATCATTATTGTTTAGCATCATCAGATAAACAAGAATAGTACGATCAGACAACATGCAGGTGAAAATACGGTATAATTGACGTAATTCGTTGTTTTCCGCGTTTCAATGGTTGATCTTCAATGCAGAATCTAGGTCAACTAAATTTATGTCTGCTGCTTCAAACGAGTAGGCCATAAATAAAGTTCAACGTTCAGTTTTATTTTTTTAACAACAAAACTTGCATAATGATAGCAACAAAAGTATATATCATAGGGCGTGTGAACAGTACTATGTAGTGAATGAAGAACAGAAATGCTGCAACTGCCTTGCCCTGATCAAGTACATGTCACGCTAAGAACCTGGGAGAGGTCATAAATTTTCGGAAGATGTACCGTCTTGCGGTAAACACGGCTCTCTTTGAGAATGCCGAAAGCGATGACGTAGACAGCAATTTACGTCCCAGTGGAGCCAGAGAGCGGCTGACAGAAGCCGTAAGTTTACTGTTTTCAGAGATGGATTTATACCAATAAAACGGCGATCTTAGATTTCCCGTAGGGTTAGATGGCATAACAAAGGTTTCAAATTGAGTGGACACCAGTAACACGGTCAGTTAAAAAGTTTTTAATGTGAAAACTTTACTTTGTTTTTTCGTATTTGGCGGGCAAATCCAATATGGCGCGTGCAATACCTTTTCCTCTCTGTATTATAGGATGACTTAAAAAAAAAATTTATTTAAATTATACTGAATTTAAATTCTACTGTCCAGACACTGGGGCCTGTCATCTTACTCGCGCTAATCAGGCATTGCTGATGAGAGCAGTCAACAGATCAGCCGCGGAGGATGAAATAGAGGCTGCCTGGTCTCACAACGGACGGATTTACGTCAAGAAAAGTGGGGCCCATAGACCCCAGTTGATCACCTGTGACAGGGACCTAGACCACCTGGACAGTTCATCGAATGTCGATATCCGATATGCGAGTTCTACACCCCGGAATCACTCAAGAAGCTGGAGAATAAACCCGGAGGAATACTAAGTCTACAATACAGTTACATTGACAATGTAAGTAAAATCTCCTATATATCTGTACGGTACCGGAGAACTACTGCTCTGTTGGCTTAATAAATCATTTAAGTTTTCATTGTTAGCACAACGAGCTGTTCAACATAAAAACGTTCGGTTGAAAAAAAAAGTGTCTATACATATTTGAATATAAAAGGAAATTATGTACAGATTCAGATACCCTAATAGACATACGCGTATGATTCATTTTAGTCAGTAATGTACTTGAATATACAACAGGAAGGCGTTGTATTGTATTAGCTATTGAGCCTTCCCAAACTTTATACGGGCAGCTTTGTATTGCAGTGTAAATCACATGTTTGGGGTTAGAATACGAGCGGTGGTGTTCGGCTTGGAAGCTCGGTTCTGCGTCAAGGGGGGTGAGTTTAGACATATTGGCGTTTAGGTTCTGAACACATGTGCTTAGGTTTTTTAAATACTTATGTGTTTATGGCCTGTTTTCTGGCGTAGTTTAGGGCTTTAATTTTGGTGTGTCAGGGACGTGTTTGTTCGTTTTTTTTGTACTGTATATAATGGATCTTGCCTAAGTTCACTTGTATGGTACATCGGAACAGATATAACAATATATACAATATTTTTAGACAGACTTCTTTTGAGTGAAATAAATTGGTAAGAATTTTTTTTTTTCTGCAGTGTGTAACTCGCTATACTATGAAACTGACAATGACAGCAAACCCACTTAGCCTTAAATGCAGGATTGGTCATTGGTCAACAGATTGCCTCTCAGCTTGCTTTTGTCTCGTCAGAGAACCCCCAACGAAAAATTTCTTTGACGAAGCGATCTAATTTACGCGAAGTTTTTTGTACCTGTAGGATTACCAACTTCGCTTTTGAAATATGTGAGTATCATGGAAAAAAAGATATTTTTCTGTACAGACAAATTGTTTTCTTTTGCATGCCAATATATTGTGCAGTTGATTGACGGTACTGTAATGGAAATGAGGGCCTTTGCATGCAAAGATCAAATACCGCAGACTATAGATTATATATCTATTGTTACGTGTCTATGTGTAGTCTATGTGTACCAACACGGGCGTTGTCCATGAACATACTCACGGTCGAGGTGTAGTTATATAACCGCCCGACAGAGCTTGCTGACCCAAATGCAAATAAATAACCCGACAATTTCGAATTTAGAAGACATGTTATTTCCATCAGTCCAATTGTTCTTTTCATTCAAATGTCTGAGCGTGCATGTTTTTTTATGCAGTGGTCTATTTATCCACCCGAGTATGTCCGATGTAAAAAGATTTCTCCAGTGGCATACGATTAAACGTTGTTTATATGGAAATGTGGTCACTGTTATGACAAAGGCAGGCTTAAAGGCATACATCTATGCATGTAGGCATACATGGAACACGATTCATTTTAACTGACACGTACATGCGCATTATATTCGTAGGTTACTGTGAACCATAACCATGTAAAGGAGGTGTTCGGTTTGACCGTATTTTTTTCCTTAGTGTGTTGCGTTTATAAACCGAAAATATATTTCCTCTCGTTTACTTTAAAAGTTATTAGCTTGAGAGAGAAAATACTGAATTTTCATATTCTCAGTTTTCACCGAGAAGAGATGTGTCAAAAAAATATTACGAGTATTAGAAAATAAGCATTTGTTTGTTTTTGCAATTTTTGGCGATATTCTTGAAGGGAATTCCATTCATATATAAAATATGACACCTTTAACCAAAACGAGTCTTACATATCGAAATGCGGTGGGTTTGATCCAAAATGATACTGAAGAATCGTTTTGGTTAAAGGTGTCATATTTTCATGATATTGAAATATGCCAAAACGCTTGTAATGCTCTGAAAGGGTGTAGTTCACCGCCATTCGGCACATGATTCCTCATTTTGATAATTGTAACAGCTGCTTGGCCGAATGGTTACAGTGTCGGACTACAGATTAAAAGAAAACCAATATTTTGGTTCGAATCCCCAAATCTCCGAAAAAAAAATTCTTCATTTTTTCCTCTTTCTCCCATATTCATCATTTTGGACTTTAAAGAGAAATAAAGACAGCGAACCCCTAACGCACATAATCCCTTATTTTATTATAATTCGTCAATAGAATTGCACACAAACAACTCCACACACAGTCAGTATTTGAATAATCTGACGATCCAGCAGAGCAAAAAATTAATTGTTACACATATATAATTTCGTATTAGGGCAGCGGAAAGTTGTAACTATGAATTGAAAAGTTATAAGGTTAACCTGGTCTTATATCAAGGCCTTTATTAAGGAAATGACCCTCAACAAGTGGTGACGCTTGCTTTCCCAATTGATTATGCATGTGCCAATATGTGCCAATGGTAACCGTATGAGAATATGAACCAGAATTTCCCATTTGACTGGCCTCGCCTGTCTGACAAAGAGTTGGGGAATACCTGAGCATTACGTCACAATTTACCGGCCGGCTCGGAGCGAGACAATAGAGCAGCAGAGAGCGACTCTGAAGGGAAAAATATCCATCTAAAGCGAACACCTCCTTTCGGTCTTGTTCATTCTACCATGTAAATTTAGGTCTTGTTAATTCTACGTGTATACAGCCTGTCTTTTCTTGTTTTTTCTTTTTATTTGATTGTTTATAACCATATAGGTATTTGATAAATATGATAGGCGAATATTGTATATAGGGTTTTCGTTTGATTGCCCTCCTTTTTTCATTTGTTCAAGGCCCTTATTTTCTTTCGATTGCAAGTTCATGTTCAGCTCAAAATGTCAAGACTAGGCGCGGGCCAAGCTAGTGTTTACTCTCACCTGTTATGATCAGGTCACTGTCTGTCTGTAATTGTTTTTGTTGTTTGTCATGTGAACCTCTGTCCCTTCTCATGTACCGTTATCTTAAGTAATATCTGGAACTCCACCTTTTGTTATAAGATAATTTGTGTTGTAAACGAATCTTCAGTGACATAACTATTATCTCTATGAACGTCAGGGGATTACATTCTGAACGCAAAAAACGCGTTGACATGTTTCACTGGCTGAGGAAGAAGAATTGTTCTATTATCTGTCTTCAAGAGACTCATGGCTGCAAGGAAACCGAAGAAACATGGGAAAAGGATTGGGGGGGGGGAAATATATTCCTTTTTACAGTCATGGGACATCCAATAGCACAGGAGTGGCTATCTTGTTCAAAGACAATACTGACGTCATCTTTCATAACTCGAGCGTCGATGAAAATGGCAGATTTATTGTTCTTGACATAACATTACAAGACACCAAATTGACTATCGCTAGTGTATACGGGCCCAATGTCGACGACCCCAATTTTTACTCGCCTTTTTTCCAAATAATAAAAGATATGGGGAATGAAACAATAATCATCAATGGAGATTGGAATTTAGTCCAAGATTTTACTCTGGACACGTACAACTATGCTCGTATTAATAATCCTAAGGTAAGACTTGAGGTATTAGATACAAAAAACCAACTCGATCTCGTAGATATCTGGAGAGAACAAAACTCGTTGTCCCGCCGTTATACTTGGCGACAAAATACAAGATCGGGAATAAAGCAAAGTCGACTTGATTATTTTCTTGTATCAAATGATATTTATATCCAGGGCGCACTAGCAGATATCGGTATCTCGTATAGGTCCGATCATTCTTGTATCAAACTTAAATACTGTTTTGCTCGTCGTAAGCGAGGACCTGGGTACTGGAAATTTAATACCACCCTACTTGGTGATCCAAGTTATATAAAATTAGTGAAGAAGACCATTGCAGGCTCACTAGCACAGTGTTATGAGTCTGGCGACATAAGCGATTTGGAAAATGTCCATCTTAATATTGATGACGAAAGCTTTTTTGAATTTCTGAAAACGCAAATCAGAAGTGTAACTATTCCGTTCTCAGTTGCCAAAAAGAAAAAATATCAAAAAAGGAAGAAAATTGAAAAGGAAATTGTTGAGAAAGAAAAAGAAATATGTCTCGCGTCCAATGATTCTATATATGAAATAAAGGAACAGTTGGACAAGTTAA